>CM076848.1:87848379-87956092 GCA_039519185.1 Astragalus membranaceus | reverse complement strand
GTGCCTGAGTCTGTAAAGGTTTTCCAAGGCACCTGTAAGCCTTGTTGTTTTGGTTAGTGGAAAATCTCACAAGGGGGTGAGGACTGGACATAGGTCACTAGGAGGTGACCGAACCAGGATAAATCTCTGCGTGCTTTACTGCTTTCCTGCTTTACTGTTATACCGCTTTACTGCTTTATATTCTAATTCCTTCGCTTCCACTTAACCTGCGCGAAAATTGATCTAAGTCATTGAAAAGGGGAAAAACGTTTTCGAAAGATCTGAAAAGTTTTAAATCTCAATTCACCCCCCTCTTGAGACTGAAGCCACTTGGTAACATGGGCATCAGGGGCGCTTTTTAAAAAGCGCCTCTAAAGGGTGCGCCCTTTTTTTGCAATTCTGTTGTAGTGTTTTCTCAGTATCTCTCTGTAATTTTTCTGAATTCCCCCTGTTACTGTAGCTGTGTGTGTATTTATACTAGTGCTTGGTGTGGTGTAGGTGTGGTATGTGGAGCACAAAATCAAAACTCCGGGAGACCAAGACAGAGACAACAGCAAGAGAGGAGCAGAGTTGCTGCCAAGTTATGGTATTTTTTGCCTAAAATGAAGATCAAACGAAAAGACAAGAAGAAGGGGGTTTGAGCTCAAAGCTCAAACTGTTGCCGCAACAGCAGCAAGGCGCAGGCTGGCTACATATTTTTTGTTTGACTTTCCTTTATATTTTTTTTTATGTGTAACAAACAAAAATGTAATTTTGTATTATTTTGAAAAAATAAAAAACAGATTTAAACAACCTTAACTATTTGACTATCTTTTCTTTTTATTGACAACTACTATTCAACCAATAATAATAATAAATGAAACAAAAAACAACAAGGTTGAATTGCTAACGACTTTTGAATAACACGCACAATTAACTAACCCTCGTATGACAAACGATATATTTTTGCAAATAGAGAAATATTAATTAGAATCAGATATTCACAAAAATACATTTTTATATGATTTTCAATTAGTCGGACAAAATTTGGGTATAACACATGTTTTAGTTTAAGTTTATAATATAAAAAGAAAAGAAAAGTGAGAGAAGGGAAGAGAGGATTCGAAGGAAAAAGAAAAGAAAAGAAAATGGAGAAGAAAAGAGAGAAAGGGGCGAAGGGGAGAAGAGAAGAGGGAAAATGAAATATGCAAGGTTGGTTCTTCTTCTTCCCACCATTAGAATCATCTCTTCATCCTCTTTCATTTGATACAAAGATCAAAACCAACCACTCACTCTATCACTTTTCACCATTGTTGCTCTCAAGGTCTAAAATGGGTGAATCTTGAGATTTTTCACTTCCTTTTGGCTCAAGGAGATTGACAACTCGAAAAATAGGAGCATGGGTATTAAAGTTAGGGTGATTTTGAAGAATCAAGGGTTAGGGTTCAATTTGGGGATTTTATGGTGGAAGCTCAAATTGGAACTGAGGAAGAATGATTAGAGGTTCATGGATGTTTAAGGATGATGGTGAAGTTCATATTAGAAGATCAAAGCTTAGGGAATCATAATTGGGGTCTTGGGATGAGCTTGAAGTCATAGGAGCCTATTGTTGGTGCCTATGTGTGAATTGATGTTCTGAGCGACGATTTCTTGCGTGTTGCGTGTTAGAATCGACAACCGAGGTGAGTTCTTCGAGCTAATTGAGGTCTCGTTAAATTGATGTTTGATTGATTGAATGTTATGAGTTGAATTGAATTAGTTGCTGTAATACCCTAATTTTGTCCTATCCAAAAATAAGAAATTTTATTTTTAAAAAATAATTATTTTCTTTTTTATGTCATGTTTTATTTTATTTTAGTTTGCTACAGGTTTTAATCTTTGAAAAAATAATAATTAGAAGTATTAAAACAAAATAGGCAAAGGAGAAAATAGGGGGGTCTCTAAAAAAAATATAGAGGTGCAATCAGGATTGGGCCATTTAAAGCCCATTCCTCCACCAAACCCTAACCCAATTCGCCTAGCCCAATCCAATTCCTATCCAACCCATAACCCAACTCCTCCTAACCCTAATTACTATCCAACCCATACCCATTTCCCCTCCATAAAACCCTAATTCGACCACCCCCCTTTACCCTAAAAGCCATCCACATTCAATCCCCCCTTTCCCTAAAAAATCATCCACATTCACTCCCCAAAACCCTCAAAAAATTCGGCCACTCCCCCTATTATCCCATGGTCAAACCCCACCTTTCTCCCTTCCACACTCCACCTTTCCTCTTTTCCCTCAATACCACTTCCCCACACTTCCCACTTCCCCATTTTTCATTTCCCCATACACACAACCCTTCCCTCCTCTCTCTCCCCATACCTACGGCTCCCTCTCCATCTCTCTCTCTCTCACACATCACTTCTCTTTCTCTTTCTCCCATTCACACTCAACCTCTCATTCCTCTCTCTTCTCCTCCCATCCCTACGACTTCTTCCCCACAACACACACTTCACTCATTTTTTCTCTTCACCACTCTCCCATCTCCACGCACACCCCTCCTACCAAACCATAAACACCATTTTTTTTCTCTCCTCACATCATTCTCTCTCACTCACGGATTCACTCTCCTTTCTCACACAAAAAAAAACCATCATTCTCTCCTCTGCTACACCCATACCCTTCATAAGTTTTATTCACCATGTCAAGCCACTGTCAAAAAAAGCACTGTACAAGGCATGGTTGAGGTCAGAAGAAAACGAAGAAGAAAGAAAAAAGAGCTTTTTTTTTTCTTTGTATAAATAGGGGGGAGGCCATGACTTTGAGGAACACGGTTTTTAGAAAAAAAATAGGGTTCAAAGAGGAAGAACATCCGTTTTTAGTCTTAGTGAATTAGTCAAAAAAAAAGAGAGTGATTAGTTAGTTTCTTTTCTTTTTTTTTGTCTTCTCTTTCTCTGTAATTTTCATTTTTTGGTGAGATCCGAAAAAAGCTCTATGTATAAAGTTTAAGGACTCTGAGGTCGTATTCTGTTGTTGGAGAGATCAAAAAAAAAAACTCTATGATCAATACTTCTGGATCTTAAGGTACTGTGATATATTGTTTTTTTCGAATTCATATTGTTGCTTTTTATCTTCGTAGTTGCTGTAAATTTTGTTTATTCCTTGTATATATTGTTACTATTTTATTAAGTGGTTACGATTTTGTTTACTTTTTTGCTGTTTTTATCATTAAATTGTGGTGGTTATCTTATTTAAAAATGTAGCCCTTTTTTAAAAATATTGCTGTTACTATTTTTATTAAGAAGTTACGATTTTGTTCATGTTTTTGTTGCTGTTTTTTTTATGTTAAAGTGTTTTTTTTTATGTTAAAATGTTGCTGTAAAAAAGGAATTTTTTGTTGTTGCTGTTTATATGTTAAAATTGTTGTTTTTTATGTTAAAGTGTTGCTGTTTTTTATGTTAAAATGTTGCTTTTCATGTTAAAATGTTGCTGTTTTTTATGTTAAAAATGTTGCTGTTTTTTATGTTAAAGTGTTGCTGTTTTCATGTTAAAATGTTGCTGTTTTTATTAAAAAATGTTGCTGATTTTCGGATTAAAATAAAACTTTTTAAAAAAGTGTTAAAAAAAAATGTGTTCCTTTTTTATTTAGTTACTAATTTTCGGATTAAATAAAGCCCCCTTTTTTAAAAATACTAAAAAATTTTTTTTTTTTAAAAAATGGTTACTATATCACTACCTTTCTCAAAAAAAATATATAACAATAATAATCATTTTTCAAAAAAAGCAAAGACACACCTTTTCAATATAATAAACATGACCATTATTTTCTAATTAAAAAAAAAGGGGCATTTCTTTATGAATGAACAAACTGTTTCAAATCCAAGCGTATTAGTATAGGTATAAAAAAAAAAACGTTTCAGAATTATATGTTTCCAAGTAAATTAATAAAGGGTTAAAAAGTAAAGAAAATCAAGCAACCGTTTTTTAAGCGTCAAAACGCTATTTGCATCCCCAACAATCATTTTTAGCGTCAAAACGCTATTTGCACCCCCGACAATCATTTTTAGCGTCAAAACGCTATTCGCACCCCCAGCAACCGTTTTTAGCGTCAAAACGCTGTCAACACCCCCATTTTTGATACAACGCCCCTGTTCTTCGCACCCCTTTTTTTTATCACCCATCCCGCTTTTATTTACACCATAACGTTTCCCGAACCATCTCTTTTCTTTCAAATAATCAAACTCGCGTAAAAAAAAGGGTTATTACTAATGGTCACTCTGAGCCTAGCTTGTTTGACTGATAGGACTAACCTCCATTTTCCGAAGCGGTTTAGTAGCGGTGATCACTCTGAATTCATTCGTTTGATCATCGCAAACAACCGCCTAAACTTCTAGAATTTTTCAGTTAATAAAAAAAAAACAAACGTAATCTCAACTCCCTTTCTTTAAAAAATCACGCTCCCAGTAAACTTTTTTCAAACAAACAAGCGCTCAATCACAAACCGGTTGTTATAGCGGTCACTCTGGGCCTCGCTCGTTTGAACGCTGTAACACTTCTTTTTCGAATAAGCCATTAGTGGCGACCACTCTGGATTTATCTGTTTGGTCACCATGAACGGCCTCTAGTTTTCGCAAACTTTTCAAAAATAAAAAATACCAACACACAAAATTTTTCTACCCAAGAACTACGTAGCTTTGATTTCTCCATCGCACCCGGAGATACGTAGGAGCGGGGGCCCACTCCTGTCAAGCGCAAAAAACTAAAATTTTTATTAAGTCTTCCTTTCCGTTTTTTTTGCAAATAACAAAAAGGGTAAATTAAAATGTTTTCTTTAAACTAATTTTTCTACACATTAAATTAAAAGGTAACCTTTTTAGGATGTTGCGGGGTGCTAGTACCTTCCCCGCACTTAATCGACCCCCGAACCCAAAAACAAAGGTTTTTTCAATGTTTTCCTAAAAATAAATATTGATGGCGGCTCCATTGTTCAAAAGCAACGAAGATCCCTCCTCCGGATTTTCGGTCGCTACAGCTGGCGACTCCACTGGGGACTTTTTTTAGAGGGTCAAGCCTAATTTAGTTAAATGTGTAGATATTTGTTAGTTTAGTACTTTATTTACCCTTAGCTTTATTCGCATGTCTATTTTATTTATCTATTTATTTGCTTTATTGAACCTTAGGGTAGAAAACCTTTGCACTATTATCTGTATTTCTTTTGCAGCATGGGTAGTTTAGGTTGCTTATATCACACACATCAATTACACTTGTTTATTGCACACACTCTTGAGCGGGGCCCTATACCCGGGTCTGAAAAAAAAACCTAGGACGAGTGGAGGCGATTAGTGTCAGTCATTCTGGATTTTATCTGTCTGACTCTCATGAAAGCCTCAGCCAGAGTACGCTCTTTCGTGATATCCCACACCAGGTAGCTCGCTATCGTTGTGGGTCATATCACGAAAGAGATTTCAGCTCTGGAGACCCTTGTGAGGAAGTGATTAGAGCCACCTGAGAGATTGATCACACAAGTAGCCCTAGACCGTGACCTATATATAAGACCTAACCTGTTTAGGACACAAGGGCAATTCACCTACCCGTTGCATCATCACAAAAACTTTTTTTTTCAAAAAAAAATCAAATAATGAAAACCATTTACTCTTTTTTACGTATATTTTATGTGACATGGTTAATGTTTCTCAAAATTTGAATCACCAAAATTTTTATTAACGCATGTAACGTCTTCTTTAATTCATCATACATCATCGTTATTTCACAAAAAAATACAAAAAAATCCTCACATGCATGCTATTCATCTCATTTAGGTTTGCCGGGAATTGTAAGAGGTTCGAAAGTTTTGTCATAAGCAAGGCATATGGGATCAAACTGTGAAGCAATCCAAACTCTGAACTACCCTATAGTAAAACAGCCTAATCTGACAAGTCTAAGGGAATGTGCTGGTCGATTGCCGCCCATCGAGCGCAGGTCTTTTGATAGAGTGTATGGGAAGATTATTATGTTACTACAATTGGACGTGCAAACGGAGCCATTGCCGCTTTGAGCCAGTTCTACGACTCTTCATTAAGATGCTTCACCTTCAAAAATTTCCAGATGGCACCTACCCTGGAAGAATATACACAGATCTTCGGCTTTCCTCAACAAGACAATGGACCCTACCAGTATCAGGGACAATACTACACAGATGAGAAACTCGCCTCAATGTTACAAACCAGCAAAGAGAACTTGAAGCTCCGGAAGAAAAATCGAAATGGCATTGCAGGATTCCCACAAGAGTATCTGGAAAGCCAAATGAAATCCTTCGCCGACGCTAGAAATTGGGG
This sequence comes from Astragalus membranaceus, assembly GCA_039519185.1. Classification (NCBI taxonomy): domain Eukaryota; kingdom Viridiplantae; phylum Streptophyta; class Magnoliopsida; order Fabales; family Fabaceae; genus Astragalus; species Astragalus membranaceus. The sequence continues at coordinate 87,949,813 of CM076848.1, read as the reverse complement.
TCCTTTTAAGCAGGTGTTAGCTTTGACCATCTTTGGCATTGTCCTATTTCCACGCCTTGAAAGATATGTGGACACAACAGCTATTGGTGTCTTCTTATCCTTCAAGGATGATCAATCCGATTCCAGCCATGCTTGCAGACACTTACTGTACTTTCACTCATTATAGTGAGCTAAGGGGAAAAGGATATCTTGCTGCCTGCACGCCTTGTATGTTTGGCTTCTCACCCATGCTTTCGTTAACAAAGTCAGAGTAGAAGGCCCAATTGAAGACGCCAGAGGGTGTGATGTGAAGACAATGAACACTGTGAATGGTTGCAAGTGCTGGGGGCCTTCATGAATACAAAGGTTCGTTGGCACCCATCATGGTGGAAAGAGAGGCCCACAGTAGTTTTTCAATGTGGAAACTTTCAAAACGTCCCGCTCATGGGGACAAGAGGATGCATAAATTACAATCCTTCTCTAACTCTAAGACAGCTGGGGTACCCCATGCGAAATCCGCCCACCGAAGACATGTTAATCCCTTTTTACCTCCATGAAGGAAGCCCAAAAGAGGTTGACATGCTCCGGAAGATTTCTCAAGCGTGGGATATGGTCGTCCGCAAGGGACAAGAGCTTACTAAGAGGAGTGGCGATAAGGAAACCACCTTTCGTCAATGGCTCCAAAAGAGGATCCAAGACACCCGATTGCCTTACCAAAGTGCACTATGGGTGGAGGAAGAAATACCTGAACCTACCCTTCCCACTGTCGAAGATTTAGATAAGCTTAAAATGGCATTGTCAAAGCCGAGGAAGAAAAGAAGGGCTTGCAGGCAGAGTTAGAGAAAGTGCTCCTAAAAAACCAGAAGTTGGAGGAAGAGAACGCAAGTAAGTCAGTGGCCATTGAAGACAGCCGCAAGCAGCTCAAGATTGAACAAAAGAACAAACTAGAGGTTCAAAAGTACCTAAGAGGGCGAAAGAGGAAATAAAACGTTGCAACCTGAAAATGAACCAAGCCATCGATGATACATACAAGTGGAAAAAGTTATGGGAAGAATCAATGATGGCTGAAAAGACCGCACAGAGCCTGCTAATGGTATCAAAGAGAGAGTCCCGGATGATGGCAGCCGAGTTTGAAGAGCAAGTGAAAAGTATCAAGCAGGATAAAGATACCATTGAAGAGATACTCCGAGAATACCAACAAGCCTTAAGAAGGGAGCATGAAAAATCTGATGAGCTGAACGACCATATCAGATATCAAGAGGAGGTTACCACCAGCTGAAGACAGAAAGCATCTATTGGGAGAACCGCTTTGTGGAGTTGGTCAGCAGGATAGAAAACCATGAAGCCTTCATAGAGTTGAAGAATGAAAGCTTATACTGGAAAGACAGATTCTCAAAGTTGGCATGGCTGGCCGATCGAGCTATCAGGAATCCCCAAACGTCTAAAGGAGGCTAACGCGGCAATGCACCCGTTTAACACCCCGGTCCAAGTTTCCGAATTCATGGAGTTTTGCGAGGTTCTGATTGCCGAACTCCGGGAGAAGGCTGGCAGCACTACTAGTAGAAAAAGAGGGAGGAGTGGAAAAATGAAAGCCATATGTATTTGAGTGAAATTTAAAGAACATTGTACTTTTCTTTTCGAAGTTTTATTTCCAAAATGTTGTACTTTCCTCCATCAATGAAGTTTGTTTGTCTCACATGCTGATCCTTTATCTTGAAAATATTGTGTGTGTACTTATGACAAATCAGGATGCGCTTGCAATTCCCGACCTAAAACAATAAGACTCATGCACACATGCATCATTCGCATTTTCATCCATTCATATACTCATACATATACTCATACCATGTGTCCCACCAACAGAGAGTAAAAGACAAGCTGGTGCGTCAACATCGCTATTGGACTCGTTCTCAGGCCAGAAACATGGAAGAAAATCAGGACAATCCGCCTCAAGATATCCCGGATCAAGGCAATCCACCCAAGACCTAGGCAATCAAGAGCTTAGGGCAGAAATAGATGGGATGAAAGAACAGATGGCTGAAATCTTAAAGGTCTTACAAGCTTTGAGGGACAAAGACACAAGTGAAGATGTCTCCGCTGGGAACACGGAAAATCAAGTTACCAACCCTCCTCCTCCCAATGGACTCGGGATCCCGCATACAGTGCCCCCCACTGGGACTAATGACCAGGGTTACATATGGCCTCCTTACGGACTTCCACAAGGTTACACACCTCCGACAGTCAATGCTAGTCCAGAAGACGGTCCCTCAGGAGTCGCGGGCCAACAACAGCTTACACCAACGGGTCACGATGGTAATCCGGGGGCACCACAAGTTCAAAACCCGACCCCCGTCGTCATACCACAAAGACTCCCACTTGGCTGCCCTCCACCGCCGATAGTTGACGCTCAAGCTCAGGGTTCCAACCTCAGGAATCCCACTCATTCACATACCCCAAATGTGAACCCAGCCATAGTTCCGATGATCCATCCTTACTATGGTATGAGTGGGCTCCCTCACAATCACTCTATGGAGAACCCTCAAGCCCAAGACAAACTACAAATGCTTGAGGAAAGGTTGAGAGCAGTCGAGGGATCCAATGTTGGTGCGAGAGATGCTTATGACTTGTGCCTCGTCCCTAACGTGGTCATCCCTCCAAAATTTAAGGTGCCAGACTTCGACAAGTACAGAGGGTCGACTTGCCCTGTAAGCCACTTAACCATGTACTGCAGGAGGATGGCGGCGTTTGCTCACGACGACAAATTGCTCATCCACTACTTCCAAGATAGTCTGTCTGGGGCAGCTTCGAGCTGGTACATGCAATTAGAACGTGCCCATATCAGATGCTGGAAAGACCTAGCCGATGCATTTTTGAGGCAATACAAATATAACATTGACATGGCTCCCGATAGAACACAGCTGCAGAGCATGACGAAGAGAGACAATGAGTCCTTCAAAGAATATGCCCAACGCTGGAGAGGTTTGGCTGCACAGGTGGTACCACCTTTGTTAGAAAAAGAGATGGTATCAATGTTCATGGATACTCTTCAATCACCTTTCTACGACAGGTTGATTGGGAGCGTGTCTTCGAACTTTTCAGATATGATCGTCATCGGAGAAAGATTAGAGAATGGATGGAGAAACGGGAAGATTGCATATAGCTCCGCTGGAACCAGCAATCAGAAAAGGCCCTTCCCAGGTTTCCCTAAAAAGAAGACGGAGAAACCAATGCCATCTCTGGATCAGGAAAGCCTCCCTACAACAACCCCCGACAGACTTTACAAATACCTACTCAAACACCACAAGCCCCACCTCACCAAGTCAACCCAGGCTATAGACCACAAAACTACCAAGAAAGAAAGCCCGCCAATTTCGACCCAATACCCATGTCATACACAGACCTATTCAATCACCTCATCAGTCACAACTTGATCACTCCCCGTCCAATGAGACCCCTTCAACCTCCTTTCCCTAGGAGCTATGACCCAGAGGCTAGCTGTGGATTCCACGCTGGGGCAGTTGGCCATTCAACAGAAAATTGCAAGGCATTGAAATATGTAGTACAAGACTTAATTGAATCTAAATGGTTAAGCTTCGCAGAAGATGGTCCGAATGTTGCCACTAACCCTCTGCCGGGGCACGGGAAACCCTCCGTCAATGCCATTGAGAATGTTGAGGGGCAATTATTGGTCAGAAAGGTGGAGGACATTGTCACACCCCTGGACCTCATCCATGCTAATTTGTGTCACTTCGGAATCATTATGAAGGATGTACCGGAAAGGGTTCATGTGTTGATCCCCTTTGTGTCGGGGCCTGTGAAGCATTCAAGCCAATCCTGCAAGACTTGTTAGACCGACACATAATACAAATAGGTCTTCAAAAGAAAGAGGAAGGCGTGTCGACTCTCCAGTCAAGCATTGAACAGAGCAAGAGTATCCGGAAACCACTGGAAATCCATTACAAAAAGGACACAAAGCTAACCACCGCTGTGCCTAAACCAATCACTATTCAAGTGCCAGTCCCTTTTCCCTTTAAAAGCACCAATGCAGTCCCGTGGAGTTACGATGTGAAAGTTCAGACTACCCCTGATGTCATTAACATCTCAGGGACCGGTGGGATGACTCGAAGTGGGCGTTTCTACACCCCTGGTGGGCCTAGTGAGGGCCGAACAAAAGAAGGGGAGGAACGAGCCCGTAAGGGCAAAAGCATAGAGCAGGAACCTGTCGATAAGAATGCAGGAAAGAAGACGCTATCCGAGCAAGAAGCCAGTGAATTTCTGAAGCTTATGAGACAAAGCGAGTATAAGGTGGTTGATCAACTGAACCAAACTCCCGCAAAGATATCTCTGTTGTCATTATTGCTCAGTTCCGATGCCCATCGTGCAGCATTGACAAAAGTATTGAATGAGGCCCATGTCGCTCATGACATCTCGGTCGGCCAATTTGATGGGATCGTCGGAAACCTTGTTGCAAGTAATTATCTCACATTTACTGATGATGAGATTCCAACTGAAGGAAGGGGGCACAACAAGGCCCTACACATATCTGTGAAATGTGGAGATTACTCTCTTGCTCGAGTACTTATTGACAATGGTTCATCTTTGAATGTATTACCCAGATCAACCATGGAGAAATTAGATGTGGACTGTTCATACATGAGACCAAGCTCCATATTAGTCAGGGCCTTTGACGGATCGAAAAGGGAAGTCATCGGAGAAATGGAATTACCTGTACAAGTAGGTCTGGAGCACTTCGTGGTGACCTTCCAGATAATGGATATTGCCTCATCCTACAGTTGTCTCTTGGGGAGGCCATGGATCCACTCGGCAGGGGCAGTTCCCTCTTCTCTACACCAGAAGCTCAAGTTCATAGTCAACAATAAGCTGGTGGTTATTTTCGGTGAGGAGGAAATGCTGATAAATAAGTCCGCTCCCACTCGTTACATTGAGGCTACTGAAGAGTCTTTCGAGACTGCCTTCCAAGCATTGGAAATCGCCAATACATCTGCTATGTTAGAACCCAGGCTATCCAAGACTGCCGTGATGGTTGCTAAGTTCATGTTAGGAAAAGGCTACCAAGCTGGAGGAGGCTTGGGAAAAACCGGACAGGGGATCCTGACGCCAATACAGCCAGAGGAGAACAAAGATAGACATGGGATAGGATATCGGCCCAATCGCACTGACAAGAGAAGGATTGTGGAGGAAAAGAAGGAGCGGAGGTTAGCCAGGCTTGAGGATAGGGTGCCAAATACGAAGAGGATCACCATCTGTGACATCAAGGAAAGCTTTCGGAGTGCGGGAATGTTGAACCCCAATCAGATCGCCGCAGTTGAGGACGATCTAAGCACTGAAGAAGGTGTCGTCAGTCTTGTACGCCATTGTCCTGCAAACAAAAGACTCATGAATTGGGAGATCGTTGATTTTCCTGTGGTTTTTAGTTCAAAGTAATGTTTCTATAATGTAACCCTCTGGCTCTGCCCAAGGCCTTAGGATATTTCATTCGGGCACACATGTTTTCCTTTCAGTATTAATATTAATGCAACGTTATTTCGGTTCCCAATAAACCCCTGTTTTCCTTTTCTTTTTACATTCGCTTCTTATTTTCTTTCATTCGTTTTTATTCCGTTAATTTACACTAATGCAGATCCGAAAAAAATGTCTTTGAAAATAACAACGTCAATAATCCATATTGTAACTTTGATCACCCCACCAATCAAACTGAGGAAGATGTTGAGGATAATTGGGAAACCCCTCCAGAGTTAATGAGAATGATGGAACAAGAGGAAAAAATAATCGAACCCCACGAGGAATCAACTGAAACGATCAACTTAGGCACGGAAGAAGACAAAAAAGAAGTTAACATTGGCACCACATTGAAAGACAGCGAGCGAGAGAAATTGGTTAAGTTGTTGTTTGACTATGTTGACGTCTTCGCATGGACATACCAAGACATGCCCGGACTGGACCCCCAACATAGTCGAGCACAAGTTACCAGTAAAACCAGAATGCCCGCCGGTAAAACAAAAGTTAAGAAGGATGAAACCAGAGATGTCATTGAAAATTCGAGATGAGGTTAAGAAGCAGTTCGATGCTGGGTTTTTAGCGGTGGCCAAATACCCTCAATGGGTAGCCAATATTGTACCGGTCCCAAAGAAAGACGGGAAGGTTCGGATGTGCGTCGATTATCGAGATCTGAACAGAGCTAGTCCCAAAGATGACTTCCCTTTGCCTCACATCGATGTCCTGGTAGATAGCACAACACAACACTCTCTGTTCTCCTTCATGGATGGATATTTCGGATACAACCAAATTAAGATGGCCCCCGAAGACATGGAGAAAACCACCTTCATCACTCTCTGGGGAACCTTCTGTTACAAAGTAATGCCATTCGGACTGAAGAATGCTGGTGCAACGTACCAAAGGGCAATGGTCGCATTGTTCCATGATATGATGCATAAGGAAATAGAGGTTTACGTAGATGACATGATTGCAAAATCCAAGACTGAAGAAGAGCATATCGTCAATCTGCAAAAACTCTTCGAACGTCTCAGGAAGTTCAAACTCAGATTAAACCCCGCCAAATGCACTTTCGGTGTAAGATCGGGAAAGCTGTTGGGTTTCATAGTCAGTCAGAGGGGAATAGAAGTAGATCCAGCCAAAGTAAGAGCAATACTAGAAATGCCGGCACCGAGTACTGAAAAAGAAGTTCGTGGTTTCCTGGGAAGATTGAACTACATCTCTAGGTTCATATCGCAGCTAACATCTACATGCGAGCCTATCTTCAAGCTTTTGTGCAAAAACCAAGAAACCAAGTGGAATGATAATTGCCAAGAAGCCTTTGAAAAGATCAAGAGGTACCTCCAAAATCCACCGATTCTGATGTCGCCTGTGCAGGGCAGACCTCTCATCCTGTATCTAACAGTGCTAGACAAGTCAATGGGTTGTGTACTGGGGCAACATGATGAATCCGGAAAGAAGGAACATGCCATCTACTATCTAAGCAAGAAATTCACCGAGTGCGAGACAAGATACTCATTGTTGGAAAGAACGTGTTGTGCTCTGGCCTGGGCTGCACGTCGTTTGAGGCAGTATATGCTGAGCCACACTACTTGGTTGGTATCTAAAATGGACCCAGTCAAGTATATTTTTGAAAAACCCGCACTCACAGGGAGGATCGCTCGCTGGCAAATGCTACTATCTGAATACGACCTTTTATATGTCACCCAAAAAGCAATCAAGGGTAGTGCATTGGCTGAGTACTTGGCACACCAGCCCATCAAAGATTACCAATCAATGCAGTGCGATTTCCCAGACGAAGATATAATGGCTCTATTCGTAGAAGGGAATCCTCCGGATAACGAAAGGTGGAGAATGTTATTCGACGGCGCTTCTAATTTATACGGGCACGGGGTCGGAGCTGTACTGATCTCTCCTGATAACCGCTTCGTGCCGTTTACCGCTAGACTGAATTTCTACTGCACCAACAACATTGCAGAATATGAAGCGTGCGTCCTAGGCATCAAAGCAGCCCTTGAATGGAAAGTCAAAAGACTCGATGTATATGGGGACTCAGCTTTAGTCATCCATCAGACAAAAGGTGACTGGGAAACCAGGGATTCCAAATTAATTCCTTATCATGATCACATCCAAAAGATGGTTGAACAATTTGAAGAGATCACCTTCCATCATCTCCCTCGCGAAGAAAATCAGCTGGCTGATGCTTTGGCGACTTTGTCATCAATGTTCAACATCAATAACGACAAGAGTCTGACATTCATCCGAATCCAACACCGAGACCTACCGGCACATCATTGTGTGGCAATCGAAGAAGAGCCTGACAGTAAACCTTGGTATTACGATATCAAGCACTATATCACAAACAGAGAATATCCTCCTGGTGCCACCGAGAATGATAAGAGGACACTTAGGAGGCTGTCAATGGGTTTCTTCCTAAATGGGGAAGTGCTTTACAAGAGGAATCACGATATGGTCCTCCTCAGATGTGTAGCAGAAGAAGAAGCAGAAAGAATTATGAAAGATGTCCATGAAGGCTCGTTCGGCACCCATTCTAATGGGCACACCATGGCAAGGAAAATCCTAAGGGCTGGCTACTACTGGTTGTCAATGGAGACTGACTGCTTCAACTACGTCAGAAAATGCCACAAATGTCAAATCTATGCCGACAATATCCATGTACCACCTGCCCCTCTGAATGTCCTAACAGCACCATGGCCGTTCTCGATGTGGGGAATGGATGTCATCGGTCCCATAGAACCCAAGGCATCAAACGGACATCGTTTCATTCTTGTCGCTATTGATTATTTCACCAAATGGGTCGAGGCCGCTTCTTACGCCAGTGTAACAAAATCAGTGGTTGTCAGGTTCATAAAGAGAGATTTAATTTGCCGCTACGGTCTTCCAAATAAGATCATCACGGACAATGGGACAAACCTGAACAATAAGATGATGAAAGAGTTGTGTGACGACTTCAAAATCCAGCATCATAATTCCTCCCCATACCGTCCAAAGATGAATGGGGCAGTTGAGGCAGCAAATAAGAACATAAAGAAGATCGTGCAAAAGATGGTAGTGACCTTCAAGGACTGGCATAAAATGTTGCCCTTCGCTTTGCACGGGTATCGGACCTCTATCCGCACGTCAACAGGGGCAACACCATTCTCACTAGTATATGGGATGGAAGCAGCTCTTCCCATCGAGGTGGAAATACCCTCCCTGCGAGTGCTAATGGAAACAAAATTGGAGGAAGCAGAATGGGTTCAAGCTCGTCTGGATCAGTTGAACCTCATAGAAGAAAAGAGGGTAGTTGCTTTGTGTCATGGGCAGTTGTACCAACAAAGAATGAAAAGGGCTTATGATAAAAAAGTGCACCCCCGCCAGTTTCAAGAAGGAGACCACGTGCTCAAGAAGATGTTGCCTATCCAAAAGGATTCCCGTGGAAAATGGACCCCTAACTATGAAGGACCTTATGTGGTAAAGAAGGCATTCTCTGGAGGAGCATTGATTCTCACAAAGATGGACGGTGAAGACCTCCCACTCCCAGTGAACTCGGACGCCGTCAAGAAGTACTATGCCTAAAGAAATATATGGAAAAAAGAGAAAGATGAGCCAAGCAAAAATAAGCTCGCTAGGTCGAAAACCCGAAAGGGCGACCTAGGCAAAAATTCGAGCGACCCGGTGGACTGAAAACTCTAAAGAGCAGTCCAGGCAAAAATTAGGGTCAGAAGTTGGACTTTGAGCTACAAAGGCAGTCAATACCTCCGAAAGTTGGATAATGAATGCTCAAAATTATGTTAATGGGCGATTGGCGTTATTACTTCAAAGATACAAACAATCAAAAGATCAGCTTTCCTTGTTTTCTTTTTCTCCTCTTTTTGTAGTTTAAACTCCCAATGTAATTTTCAGCCAGCGCGACCTTCTGCGCATTTGTTATCCATTTGAATATTAAACACTTCCTTTATTCTTTCATTTTCCCATTATCGTAAAAATAACGTTCATGGTAGACGATACTGAATTGCGGAACATGTGCATGATCACAAGCATTATAATCGTTTGCGAAATTTCTAAAAATCACAAAAAGAGATGATCTCTCATAAAGTTGCAAAAAGGACAAATGCATAATCACTTCAGCAAATCTTAATAACCCGCACTTTGGCACCACTGCTTGAGGCAACCCTCGTATCCCACGTCAAAAGTCATGCGAGTTTGATGATGCCAGCAAAGTCAATAAAGAGCTAAAGAGCAAAAAGAGCAAAAGAGCAAGAAAAGAAAATGAAAAAAGGCCAAGAACAAAAGCCAAAAAATAAAATCATTCCACATTTCATTCATCATATCATCAATTACTTAACTACATGCACGCATGCATCATTCATTGCAAGTGTCTGTTGAGATATTTTTTATGTATCGTTAGCACCAATTCTTCAGACCCCCAGCGGTCCTTCAGAGCCCAGGCGCTCCTTCAGACCAACAATGGTCCTTCAATCCAGATCGCACCTCGCGTTATCGAGCAACCGACGGATCATCCGGCCCCAGGCCCTTCAGACTAGCTGTGTCCGCCTAAAAAACACAGTGCACGTCCTTCGTGGTTATATCAGTTCCGGACCTGATTAACCCTAATGGCCGCTCGAAAAAAGGCCACCCCCGGACCGTATTACTAGTACCATAAGCTAGTTGCGCTCCTTCAGACCCATCGGTCCCTCAGGCTTAGGCATGCCCTTCAGACCCCGACGGTCCCTCAGTCGAACGCAAGTCGATGCGCCAAGCATTGATTTTGAACTAGACCTTCAGAGCCCCAGTGCTCCTTCAGAGCCCCAGTGCTCCTTCAGATCCCCAGCGATCCTTCAGATCCCCAGCGATCCCTATCTACTTTCTGTCTAAAGAAACCCAGTTTTCATAAGTTTTTAAAAAAAAAAAAAAACAAAAAACCTCAGTCTGGACAAAATTAGTGTCTTTCTATCTTTATTTCTATTTTCCTCGAGAAATTGGGAACCCCTCTGATTTCCTAGCAAAATATAAATAAAGAGGGGCAGCTGTAATACCCTAATTTTGTCCTATCCAAAAATAAGAAATTTTATTTTTAAAAAATAATTATTTTCTTTTTTATGTCATGTTTTATTTTATTTTAGTTTGCTACAGGTTTTAATCTTTGAAAAAATAATAATTAGAAGTATTAAAACAAAATAGGCAAAGGAGAAAATAGGGGGGTCTCTAAAAAAAAATATAGAGGTGCAATCAGGATTGGGCCATTTAAAGCCCATTCCTCCACCAAACCCTAACCCAATTCGCCTAGCCCAATCCAATTCCTATCCAACCCATAACCCAACTCCTCCTAACCCTAATTACTATCCAACCCATACCCATTTCCCCTCCATAAAACCCTAATTCGACCACCCCCCCTTTACCTTAAAAGCCATCCACATTCAATCCCCCCCTTTCCCTAAAAAATCATCCACATTCACTCCCCAAAACCCTCAAAAAATTCGGCCACTCCCCCTATTATCCCATGGTCAAACCCCACCTTTCTCCCTTCCACACTCCACCTTTCCTCTTTTCCCTCAATACCACTTCCCCACACTTCCCACTTCCCCATTTTTCATTTCCCCATACACACAACCCTTCCCTCCTCTCTCTCCCCATACCTACGGCTCCCTTTCCCATCTCTCTCTCTCACACATCACTTCTCTTTCTCTTTCTCCCACTCACACTCAACCTCTCATTCCTCTCTCTTCTCCTCCCATCCCTACGACTTCTTCCCCACAACACACACTTCACTCATTTTTTCTCTTCACCACTCTCCCATCTCCACGCACACCCCTCCTACCAAACCATAAACCCCATTTTTTTTCTCTCCTCACATCATTCTCTCTCACTCACGGATTCACTCTCCTTTCTCACACAAAAAAAAAACCATCATTCTCTCCTCTGCTACACCCATACCCTTCATAAGTTTTATTCACCATGTCAAGCCACTGTCAAAAAAAGCACTGTACAAGGCATGGTTGAGGTCAGAAGAAAACGAAGAGGAAAGAAAAAAGAGCTTTTTTTTTCTTTGTATAAATAGGGGGGAGGCCATGACTTTGAGGAACACGGTTTTTAGAAAAAAAATAAGGTTCAAAGAGGAAGAACATCCGTTTTTAGTCTTAGTGAATTAGTCAAAAAAAAAAGAGTGATTAGCTAGTTTCTTTTCTTTTTTTTGTCTTCTCTTTCTCTGTAATTTTCATTTTTTGGTGAGATCCGAAAAAAGCTCTATGTATAAAGTTTAAGGACTCTGAGGTCGTATTCTGTTGTTGGAGAGATCAAAAAAAAAACTCTATGATCAATACTTCTGGATCTTAAGGTACTGTGATATATTGTTTTTTTCGAATTCATATTGTTGCTTTTTATCTTTGTAGTTGCTGTAAATTTTGTTTATTCCTTGTATATATTGTTACTATTTTATTAAGTGGTTACGATTTTGTTTACTTTTTTGCTGTTTTTATCATTAAATTGTGGTGGTTATCTTATTTAAAAATGTAGCCCTTTTTTAAAAATATTGCTGTTACTATTTTTATTAAGAAGTTACGATTTTGTTCATGTTTTTGTTGCTGTTTTTTTATGTTAAAGTGTTTTTTTTTATGTTAAAATGTTGCTGTAAAAAAGGAATTTCTTTTTTGTGCTGTTTTCATGTTAATATGTTGCTGTTTTTTATGTTAAAGTGTTGCTGTTTTTTATGTTAAAAAGTTGCTGTTTTTTATGTTAAAATGTTGCTGTTTTTTATGTTAAAGTGTTGCTGTTTTTTATGTTAAAGTGTTGCTGTTTTCATGTTAAAATGTTGCTGTTTTTATTAAAAAATGTTGCTGATTTTCGGATTAAAATAAAACTTTTTAAAAAAGTGTTAAAAAAAAATGTGTTCCTTTTTTATTTAGTTACTAATTTTCGGATTAAATAAAGCCCCCTTTTTTAAAAATACTAAAAAATATTTTTTTTTAAAAAAAAAATGGTTACTAGTATCACTACCTTTCTCAAAAAAAATACATAACAATAATAATCATTTTTCAAAAAAAAGCAAAGACACACCTTTTCAATATAATAAACATGACCATTATTTTCTAATTAAAAAAAAAAGGGCATTTCTTTATGAATGAACAAACTGTTTCAAATCCAACGCGTATTAGTATAGGTATAAAAAAATAAACGTTTCAGAATTATATGTTTCCAAGTAAATTAATAAAGGGTTAAAAAGTAAAGAAAATCAAGCAACCGTTTTTTAAGCGTCAAAACGCTATTTGCATCCCCAACAATCATTTTTAGCGTCAAAACGCTATTTGCACCCCCGACAATCATTTTTAGCGTCAAAACGCTATTCGCACCCCCAGCAACCGTTTTTAGCGTCAAAACGCTGTCAACACCCCCATTTTTGATACAACGTCACTGTTCTTCGCACCCCTTTTTTTTATCACCCATCCCGCTTTTATTTACACCATAACGTTCCCGAACCATCTCTTTTCTTTCAAATAATCAAACTCGCGTAAAAAAAAGGGGTTATTACTAATGGTCACTCTGAGCCTAGCTTGTTTGACTGATAGGACTAACCTCCATTTTCCGAAGCGGTTTAGTAGCGGTGATCACTCTGAATTCATTCGTTTGATCATCGCAAACAACCGCCTAAACTTCTAGAATTTTTCAGTTAATAAAAAAAAAACAAACGTAATCCCAACTCCACTTTCTTTAAAAAATCACGCTTCCCGGTAAACTTTTTTCCAAACAAACAAGCGCTCAATCACAAACCGGTTGTCTATAGCGGTCACTCTGGGCCTCGCTCGTTTGAACGCGGTAAACACCTTCTTTTTCGAATAAGCCATCAGTGGCGACCACTCTGGATTTATCTGTTTGGTCACCATGAACGGCCTCTAGTTTTCGCAAAAACTTTTCAATAAATAAAAAATACCAACACACAAATTTTTTCTACCCAAGAACTACGTAGCTTTGATTTCTCCATCGCACCCGGAGATACGTAGGAGCGGGGGCCCACTCCCGTCGAGCGCAAAAAACTAAAATTTTTATTAAGTCTTCCTTTCCGTTTTTTTTGCAAATAACAAAAAGGGTAAGTTAAAATGTTTTCTTTAAACTAATTTTTCTACACATTAAATTAAAAGGTAACCTTTTTAGGATGTTGCGGGGTGCTAGTACCTTCCCCGCACTTAATCGACCCCCGAACCCAAAAACAAAGGTTTTTTTCAATGTTTTCCTAAAAATAAATATTGATGGCGGCTCCATTGTTCAAAAGCAACGAAGGATCCCTCCTCCGGATTCTTCGGTCGCGTGAGTATATAGTCGTGTATATTTTATCGAATATGTACTTCTGAGTACTTAGTTCGGAACTGTATTTGAGAGATTTTCATCTCAAAATTATGTAAGTTGTTTGAATCCGCTTTAGTTTTTATTTGGTCAATTATTATGAACAGGTTATACTCTGATTGTTTATGATGATGTTAATACTTTTAATTCACCTAGTAGTGAATTTAAGGTTTTGCATTGGTGGTTTTTGTGCTTCATCGCACCAATATAAAATAAAATAAATTTTAAATCTCAAAAAAAAAAAATAAATAAATTTTAAGCTCAACACTAAGCTAAGAGGGTTACCGCATGAATCGAAGAAGCCAAAACTTTCTGAATTGAATGATCACGCTATGTGAAAACATAATTATGTTAGACATTATATTGGCACTGAACCGAATTTATTTGCCTATGCAAACACTTAATTATTATACTGTTTAATACACACATTCTTTGGTAGTTACATTTACTTTTTTTCTTATGTGCCTAGCTGTTTTAATTTTTACACTGAGATTGTATTGACAATATGGACAAAGATAAAGTTATTTGTACCCCAAAGGATAAGGGTGGGTTGGGGATAAAAAACTTAGAGGCGTTTAATATCGCTCTTCTAACAAAATGGAGGTGGAGGATTTTGGCGGAGGAGGGAAATAAATTATGGAAAGAGATTTTGGTGACGAGGTACGGATTGAAGGATAAGTGGCCTAATGAAAATGAATATAGGAGAGGGTGGAATAAATCATCTATTTGGTGGAGGGATATGTGTCAATTGGGCAAAGGAACAAACTTGCACTACAAGAAAATCGATGATTTCCGACGGCAATTTCCGTCGCAAATGCAGTGATTTTCGTCGGAAATTGACGTTTCCGACGGATAAAAAGTCGTCGCAAAATCGCTCGTCGGAAATTTTTTTCCGAAGGAGTTTTTCGTCGCAAATTTTTCCGTCGCAAAGTCGTCGGAAACCCGTTGCAAATATCTGTGGCAAAGTCGTCGCAAACGCTGACACATTTTCGTCGCAAATCCGTCGCAAATCCGTCGGAAATATTAAAAAAAAAATAAATAAAAAATAAAATTATACAAAATTAAATACATTTCATTCGAATTCAATTCTTTTTCTTTTGAACGTCAATTCAATTCTTTACATATACAATCAATGTTTACATCATAAGCCATCATCATGCAATAAATATAATAAAGCATTTCAACAACAACAAGGGAATGAACATACATTCAGCAAAAGGGTTCAGTTGCAAGGGTTCATAAAATTCTAAAAAGACAAATACATTATAAGGAAAAGCTTCACCACTAAACCTCCAATTTATACACTGAATGAAAGAATGATATAGGAAGAACAAAGCTTCATTTCGACATCCTTCGTTCTCCTGTCTGTAAAGACAGATAAGTACTCATCTCGAATTCTTGCTCAGCATCATTAACCTCATCTCGAAGACCCTTCATTTTCTCCTCCATGTCAGATTCTTCTGCCTGCATTTTGTGAGCAAAATCACCATAAAAATTATAGTAGCAGAGAAGAGTAAGGAAAAGAGAACCATAAACTAAAATAATTATCCATGATAGGGATTAGGAGAACCTGAGTATTTTTCACATGCTGCTCATGAATATCCTGCACTTGTTGTTCAAGCATTTTGAGCTGTTGCACCATCTTCTGTAAACACATTACATTAGCTACTGATAATATCCAACTATTGCATAAGCAAATACATTAGCTGCTGATCAGCAAACAACATCCCTCTTCCTCTCAACAGCGGGTATCTAAGATCTCAATCTATAGACAGCTGCAAACAGTGGAAGATTTTCACATTGTCCCCTACTTCACTTCCCATGATGGCTCAAGAGCAAACAACTTTCTTCCAGTATTCCAATTGAAGCCTCTTAAGTATAGACAAACGAATATCAAGCCCCAAAATCAAGAAAGAAAAACAAAACCAAAAATAGTAGATACAGGATTTAATACAACATCAGCAGACAATTTTATTTCATAAGCTTGTGATTCTACTAAAAGGAAGTT
The DNA here is from genome assembly GCA_039519185.1 of Astragalus membranaceus. NCBI lineage: Eukaryota > Viridiplantae > Streptophyta > Magnoliopsida > Fabales > Fabaceae > Astragalus > Astragalus membranaceus. Next base: position 87,933,975 of record CM076848.1, on the reverse strand, counting down.
TACCTGGGAATTTTGTAGGTGAAAATAGTTAGATACAGAACGCATGATACCTGTCACAATTCAGTTCAAGAAACAATCAGGGGGGTACTTCCCCAAAAATCCTTACGACTAATCATTAACTGATTACATTGCCATCCATCAAATTGATTGACAAACACTTGCACAAGCTCTTTTCTACTATTTTATAAACACTATCTCTTAAAATCATATATTGGGTTGATCATTCATTGCCATAGTTTAATAGCGTCAGGGTCATCTTAACTAAGTAAAATATAACAAGACAAGCAATCCATAATATGTTCTAAAAGCAAGTATATGTCTGACTGTATCCTTAAATCCCATCAAACTTCTAATGCACCTGTTAGACTTAACTATCCATCTATTAGTGTTTGTTATGAACTTATGACTAAGGTAATCTGCAAATTCTGTGATAAGCTAAGAAATGCAAACAAATTCTGCCCAATGGCTCTAAGCCTTGGGATATATTCAATTACAGATGTAACAATCCTACAACAACATCATCAATTCATCATAGTCATATAAGACTCCATAACTACAACAACATTAATTTTACTCACTCTATGATATATAATATATTGAATTAAAAAAATTAACTTAAGACTGCATAACTGAAACTTATTAACCTAATCATTCACTTGGGCTTACCACATATCACAAGAATCACAAGCAATTGATGTATCAAGACCAGAATCTCCATCAATACTTGCAAAGCCATTTCGAACTTTGCAGTCATCACCATCCAAACAAGTAACTGCCTACAAAATGACGAAATGCATGAGGATTAGTGTTATATATTAATTTTCAAAAAGACAAACAAGAATATTGACCTGAACAACAACTAAGAATATTGACCAGATCAAAGTCAAGTGCTTCAAGGCTTTTGGTAAGTCAAAAATATCGAGGAATTGATAGCACATTATGATCTTAACATTATTAAAATCACTTATCTGCAACGGGTTACTTTATTTATTTATTAAAGGAATTGAATACAAGCATAACCTGCATGACCAGTTACTTTATTTATTTTAATACTGAATACAAGCAAGTTGTTAATTTTACCGGAGAATGAACATCATGTTCGCCAAGTGCAGCGATTAGTGTTGCAAGCCCAGCTTCCTTGGCTGCAACGGTTTGATGAAAGTGTGCTTTAGTGTTGGCAGCCTCATCAACCTTTCTCCTGTAAACTTCTAAGCATTCCCTCTCCAATTCCATCAACATACGATCTTTGTCCTTCTCGCTCTCCCCAATATCGTTCCATATTTGCTGCACACATATTTGCTGCACACAAGTACTGAATTGGTAATTTCCAAAATTTGTTAAGAAAGAAAACCAGGCAAATACTGAATTGGTAGTTTCCTATATGATTTCAGTATATCAGACTCAGGCAAATACTTGTCTACTGTGGTTAGAAATAGATTGAAGAAAAACGGAGCATGGGGCTTAAGAGGCAAGGGAAATAAAAACAGTTATTTTACCACAGATTTTCTTGCAAGAACTTCAGGTAGAAATCGATTTTCTTTGTTCATGGATCGACGAGCTCGTTGTGTTCGAACAACGGCCTGAGCTCTTATTAGAGCTTGCATACTGTGAAGAGTTTGAGCAGCCCTTTTTCTAACTAGATAGCCTCTAACAAAAGCTTGTATCTTAACCAATCCTTTCAGTGCTCTGAGAGCCTTTCTTGCCTGAAAGTAAACAATATAGAAACTCTGAATTCAAATAACATTAGAAAAGAAAGAAGGAAAATTTGAAGTTAAGTTTAAGCCTTACTCAAGTTAGTGTAAAAATTCAATTTTTTCTTTTCAAATATCCAAGATGGCTTAAAAAAAGAATACAAAGGCTTTGGTTTTGAAAAAGAAGTCAAGTCAACGAGAAGATGGAAAAAGGGCAAGTGCAGATGGCAGTTGTTTCAAGGAAAACAGAAATAGAGAGACACTGTTTCATTAAGAATCTAAAGCAAACACTTTCCCACCTTTTGAGAGGAGACAAAGGAGTAAGAATGAAGCAAAGTTAACTTATACCAACAACAAATACATTTGTCCCCAGACAAAAGCATCACAAATCATAAAACCAAATCAAATCCTTAACATTTGGAAAAACTAAGAAAACATAAAAAAACACCAAATTTGAACAATTAGAAAAGACAAAAGGCACATACCAAATAGCCTCTGAAGAAAGTTTGGATCTTGACAGCACCCCATTTCTCTCTACTTCCACTAAACAATGTGCCTCTACCCTGGCTTGTGAGCCTCACAACAGCCACAGCAGCCTGAGCGGCGGCCACCGCGGCCTCTGCAGCGGCGGCTGTAGCAGCTGCAACAGCAATTGCATGCTTATTCTGCTGATTTTCTGTATCAGCAATATAGGATCTGAGCCAGTTAGTATCAGAAGACGAAACAGCAGTCGTAGTAGTAGCATTAGGAGTAGTAGTAATCAGATGCTATGAAGCTCTTGCCGTAGGAGGGTTCAGGGAAAAATTTCCCGTTTGGGGCGAACCATAAGCAGCCTAATCTTGCATTTGCAAGAGGCTGATTCGACAACTTCAACCCTGATGTATGTGACACGAATCACTTCAAATTTTTAGTGCAGCTGTTTAAAAGGTGTGTGACAGACACAACAACTTATATTTCTTTATTGGTAAGAATTCAGATTAAATACAAACCTTGTCATTTCCATCACTAGTTTCTGATTCCTCCAGCTCCATTCCAGCAAAAAATGCCTCCAAGACAAAAGCAATAACCTGAAATAAAAGAATGGCGAAATCATTTCTAACTTGTGCAAAATTTGTTGAGACAGTACAATTCAGAATCAGAACCCGTTTGTTAGGACCTTTTTCTAGAAGAATCAATTTTTAAAAAATAGCAATCACTTTAAGAGTATTTCATATATTTGTTACAGTTTCCTACACAAAATGAGAATCTAAAGAACATCTAGACACTACTTGAAGTAGGAAGCAATTTTGAGTAACTTCTCTTAAAAATAATTTTCAATAGATGAGATTGATTTAAAAAATGATTTTTATTATGATAAACTAATGAAAAATAACTTTTGCATATCTTAAACATCTCTAAAAAATAATCTTTATATTATTTCAAAATCACTTCTTTTTTAAACTATAATAACAAACGGGCCCTGGCATGATAAAGAAAACAAGCTATTTTCATTCCCTCTAAATGATAGAAGTATTAAACATGATTACTTATAACAGCTAACTACTTAATTTAACTTAGAACTTGTAATTACTGTAATTGCAAAGTATTTAGTAATGGTATGCATGCATGCTTGTCTGAGAGACACAGTAACTTCCCAATGTTCTCATTCTCAAAATGCAGTTTATATTCCAAATTATGAAATTATGAGGTATTAGATACAGGAAAATTAAATCATACCAAATTCAAAAGCAGCAAAACAGTTAATAAGTAGAAGCTAATGACGTACACATAGGTCCAAGAAGTCCCAGTTAAATCCTTGTAACTCTGAAACAGAAAACCACAATACCTACACGTTAAGCACATATTGAAGTCATAGCATTACAATAACATAAATAGAGTTAAATTTGAACTAATATAACAATCTATTGCAATGACTATTGGACATGAATAAGATTCCTATATACAGGTCGGAGCCAGGGCAAGTTAGCACAGATGTAGCCAGTCGTCTTCTGTGTACTCTAGTATTTCAAATTGAGCTCGTCTGTCAGCTGTGAAAGACCATCTTGGATTCAGAATTGAAGACAATACATTTAAATTACAAAGAAAAAGACATAAAGGAAATAAAGAATAAAAGAAGACTAACGAATTGATGAACATATATATGCATACCAAAATTTCCAGAGTTGACACAAATCTTATCAAAGCATTCAGCTACTCGCAGAGCAACAGTGGGAGCAACATGAATGTCAGCAACCAACAGTATGTTGTAGCTGGACATAAGTAAACAAGGAAGCAGATGAATACATAAACAATATAGGCTTACAACATCGACCATGTCTAATATAGCTCAGTATAATCTATGCTTACTTTTTCGGCACAAGGGAGTTTTTAATCTCAAAACATGCATCAGCTTCTTTCTTCCCTTGAACCGTTATCCGGACAATATCAGCTCCTTTATCAGCGATTCTCATCACCTGCCAATAGGCAGAACATAAATAAGGATAACTAAATACATAGTGAGCATTATATAAAGTAATAAACTCTGGTTTAGCTCAGCCAACCACCCCAAGTACAAATATAAAATATGCAATTTGAAGATATTTGTCTATACCAAAAAAATTACCTCTATATGATCGAAATCTGTGTTTAAACCTCAAGCAGTGTCCTGGGAAATTCATTGGTTTCAACCCAAACTCTTGTTTGTCAATCTAAAACATAGAAAATAGTATAATTTGGTTAGATAGCTTGATTGCTTCCAAAAGAAAAATCTCTGGAAAGTTCTGTAGGTGCAATATTTTGATCAAATTAATACTTCTCAATTTCTCTATAGAAATTAAACTGACAAATAGGTGCACATGATTTACAAGGCCAAAAGAAAAATAGTAAAGCTAAAGAGCCAGTTGAGATATTTGAAGTACAAAAAGCAAAAGCCATATGCTAAGCCCAGATATTTGAAGCCAAAAGCAAAAGCCAGCCAGATCAACTCTTGTGATGATTCCCTCTGGCTCCAAGTCTGTTCCTCATGTCGTTTGTCACCTTCCTATTCTCTTGACCCTTAGACCTATCACAATTTATAGCGTTCCTTGTGCGAAAGCACCAAAGTATTTCATGGATGTATGTGTATGAATAAATCAAACAATTAAGAATGGTTTCATAAGACAGATCAAACACATACCTTTAAACAAGCAATTGCCTTGACAAAGGATGTTTTAGGTGTATGTTCCACTACACAAATCAACGAGGGGACCACAGATCTTGCCATAAAACCAGCCTCATTTATTTCCGGTCTGTATCAAAAAGAACCTGCAATACACATTCAATATATTATAAATTATAAATCATACAAAACAAATAAAAAGAAAAAGGGATCGATTATGAACCATCACCTGTTTACCTAGAAGCTTCAAAGTAGAGGAACACTCACTGAATGCTTCTTCAAAGCTTGATATAGGAACAAAGGAGGCTTAGGGTTTGGATTGAAGCTGACAAATTAGGAATAGGGGGTTAGGGATTTAAATTAATCAAACATTAGGGATTTTGAGTAGAATAGGGGGTTAGGGTTTCGAATTAATCAAACATTAAGGGTTTTTATATAAGATAAAATCAAACTCTAACCTTGAGAGTTTGAGAGCTTGAGAGACGTGGAGGTGGAGCTCACGGCGGAGGGGAGCTTGAGACAGAGGAGCGCGGCAGAGGGAAAGGCGTGAGGGTGGAGCTCACGGCGGAGGGGAGCTAGAGACAGAGGTGCGCGCAGAGGGAAAGGCGTGAGGGTGTGGTGGTGGTCAAAACTAAGAGAGAGTGAGAGGGTTTTGGAGAAGAGGAAATGGGATGCGTGGAAGAGGAGAAGAAGGGAAGTGCGAACGGTGTGGAGAGTGAGGGAGAGAACGACAAAGGAGAGTGAATGAATGAGGAGGGTTCGAGCGAACACTCTGACTATTAATTGGGTTATTTAGTTTGCGACGACATTTTAGCGTTTTCCGACGGAAATAGCCGTCGCAAATTTGCGACGAAACACGTTTTCGTCGGAAACGTAAGCGGGAAATTAAGCGCCTTTTTCCTTTGGACATTTGCGACGACTTTTTCGTCGGAAACCCGTCGGAAATTGCGACGAATAAGAGTTCGTCGAAAAAAATGGCAGGAAAAAGAATTTATTCTTGTAGTGTTGGGTGATGGATGGTTTGATGACATTGTCAAAATTAAAATGGGGAGAGGTAACTCAACTCGGTTTTGGAAGGATAAATGGTTAGGGAGGGATACTTTTGCTGAATTATTTCTAGCTATGTACAACTTATGTAATAATAAGGAGGCAGTAGTACAGGACATGGGCATGTGGGAAGGAGGAGCGTGGCGATGGAAGTGGGAATGGGCAGCGGATTTGTTGCCAAACGAGGAGCAGAACTTTCTATATCTACAGGAGCTGCTGTACCCGATTGCACCAGCAGAGGGAGTGAATGACAGCTGGTCCTGGGTGCTCGATTCAACGCGCGGATTCACTGTTAAATGTTGTTATGCGTGGCTTGCTGAATTTTTTGCAGGTGGTGGTAACGATGCTGCTGATGTACTGTAGGTTGTATGGAATAAATTGTGGAAGAACGACGTCCCATCAAAGGTATTAATCTTCGCTTGGAGAGTGTTGCAGGGAAGGATTGCAACGCGGGAGGCGCTGTTCCGCAGAGGAGTATTAACCGTAGAAGCTGAGAAATGTTGCGTGCTTTGTTTGGAGGAAGACGAGTCTGTTATGCATCTTTTTTTACATTGCAGAGTCACGAAATCAATATGGCAGCAGGTTTTCATGGCTGGATGTTTCACATTTTGATGGGGAGGACATGCTTACTCATTTCATGGCTTTCGGAAGGATGGTAAAAGGAAAGAAACAAAAGCGAGTGAAGCAACTTATTTGGATGGCGGTGATTTGGAATGTTTGGCTGACACGAAATAGGATAATTTTCAAAAGAGAGACTATCTCAATTCCATTGTTGATCTCAAGCATTAAAGATTGCGCATGGAGTTGGTTTAAGGCTAGACAAGGGAGAGCTTGCCCGGTTGGGTGGGCGAATTGGTTCAATTGTCCGTTGGGATGTTTATCTTCTTTGTAATATGTTTGTCTCTTGTAATCTTGTAATGAACAAGGTTGAGCAGATGGACTACTGCTGGACGTGGGAGGAGGAAGCAATTGTGGGGGTTTGTTTACATTGGTCGGAGGGAGAAGAAGCTGTGAATGCAGAAAGTGTGAGGGAGCTACTGTGCGGTACAGAACCGGCAAGAGACGCAGTTGATTGATGGGTGTGGCTGCTGGACAGAGTCAAAGGATACTCAATAAAATCGCGTTATGCCTGGTTGTGTAAGTTTAAAGCAAGAACCGAATGTTCTGTGGAAGATGTGATCGAAGAAGCGTGTACGATGTCGTGGAAAAATAATGTACCGACCAAGGCGTTAATATTAGCACGGGGAATAATGTTGGACAGAAGAAACAACATCAAACTTATTTAGTACATGTGAAGTTTCAAAGAAGGTGTGGCAAGGTGTATATGGATGGCTGGGATCAGATTTAGCTACAAAAGAAAAACCAGCAGAAGACTTTGTTCAGTTCGGATCATGGTGCAGGAAGAAAACACTAAAAGGCTGCAAGCAGCTGGTGTGGATTGCCACGGTCTGGTGTGTATGGGGAGCAAGGAATCGAATGTTATTCAAGGGAGAGGTGCAGTCAGCAAGATCAATTTTAATGTCTACAAAGTATTTGTCATGGGGAAGGTTTATAGCTAGGAGTGGGAGAAATAGTGGGGTATCCATGTTGGATTGGTTTAATTGTCCGATGGGCTGTTCGTGCTCAATGTAATTCAAATGTATCGGGACACTCTTTTTCCTTCTCGGGTCTTTTATCCCCCAAAAGGGTTTTGCCTTGTGGAGGTTTTAACGAGGCCTTCCGGTGTCTTGATGTAAGGGTTGGAGTACCCATTTGTACTCCCATTAATAATTTTCTTATCTAAAAAAAAAGTTTCCAATACGTCTCCTAAGAGGAAAAATGTGATTCGAAAAGAATGAGGATTTAAAATTGGATCCAAGAATGTGATGCTGTAAATTCAGTATACAAAACTTAATAAATTTAAAAAAAAAAAAATGCAAGTCAAGCTCTGCAAACTTTTTCCAAAAATGCTTTAAGTACTATCATCCAATTGAATACATCAGTTTCTCCATGGATAATATTTCTATTACCTATGTCAAATCGACAGACAAGAGGAAGGGATCATTAGGTGAGTATGTACATTGGATATTTTTCCAAACTGGAATTTACAAGATATAATATAATTTTTTATTATTATTTATCTATAAACAATCATGTTACGGCTAGATTAAATCGACAACATTAGACACAATCAAGCCCATAAGTGTAGATGGACCATAGTCGTGTATATTTTATCGAATATGTACCTCTGACTTGGCAGGTTTAAGAACATATTTGATTAAATGAAATTCTCTCGATTTGATTTTGAGTACCTTTTCCTTCTCTGCCTCTTTTTCTTTTTTACAGATGTAGCAAATTTGTTAATTTGTTAATTGTTAATCTTTTTCCTTTGGTAACAAGCCTTTGGGAGAGTTGGTTGATACAATTGAAGACCATATGGAAAGGGTACAAGCCAGGGCAGAGTACCCAACTCTCCTTTTAACATTCTCAGGGTTTTTTTTTTATAAGCAAATGTTAGTGGGGGTGGGGAAATGTTAGTTTCTAGGGTTTGAACCCTGGACCTCCTTCTTGCAACTTTGCAACTCCTTCATGTTCCTTAGCTCGCCAACTGAGCTACCTTCCTGGGACGACATTCTCAGGGTTGTTTTAAAGGTTGAGAAAGAGTAATCGGATGTTGTTTTTAGTTTTCAATCTGTACACTTGCATAATCCCAATATTAACTATTATGAATAAGGACAATGCTATATCATTGCCAATTTTGAGAAGTTTTTAATTTGGTTCTTAATCTTTTTTTTCTACTTAGATGAAATGACAAATAAACATCAAACTCACACACTACTACTACTCACACCCGAGTTCGAACTCGGGAGCCGACGTTCTCATGTCACTGAAATTGTCAAGGCTAGCAACAGTGAGGGACTGGTCTTAATCTAATTTTTTTTTGATATTAGGTCTTAATCTAATTTAATATAAGAACAATGCTATGTTTTTATCTAACTATCAATTTAAGTGCTACACAGGTGATATTTCATTACTCATGTACCACAAAAATATTGAAACAAAAATATTCTAATACTATGGTCCAATTAAATTACTCTCTCTTAGTGCATTGAATAAAAAAAATTCAAATTTAGGATAATTATTCAACAAAATATTTTACACGAATATCGTTTACCAGGTATAATTATGGTTAACGTCTATTATTCCAATTGCTTATATCTATGATTGATAAATCATATTTAACTTCTAACATGTGCATGAAATTTCAAGGCCATATATATTATGGATTATGGATAAATTGTAAAAAATGGGGTAGAAGATTTTACAAGATAACATTTTTTTTCTTGATTTTATTATCACTTTCAAAAATCTAACCAAAAATATGAAATCATTTATTTCCAAAAATAATGTGTATTCTTTTTTCCCAAAAATAACAATTATATAATTATAACAATAAAATAATTTCAAATTAAATTCAAAAAAAAAGATGTATACCCGTGCAGCGCACGGGTCATACACACTAGTGTCGATATATATATATATATATATATATATATATATATATATATCATAATCATATCATAATCATAATCATAACTATACTAAATCATGAACAGTCCAACAGGACTGTCCAAATAATCTCACATGTATAATTTCATTAAAAGCCACCTCATCAAAAAAAATACGTGTAATCCCAATCAGCGCTTTTGGCCAAATAAGCCAGCCATTTGTATCAATAATAAAAGACGCGCATAACAGCTGTATGGTATAAAGACCGATAATCATGGGAACCAAATTAAAAACAGATAATGCATTCATGATACGTTTTCATTGTATGCTCCAAAACGCAAAATCGGCATTGATTGGATCATTAATAGATTATTGATATATTCAAATTTAAACAAAAATAAATAAATTGCACAGCAAAACATTAATGGACCAGCACATATATTTCGATATGATTTTTACAAATCATTTTACAGAATTAATTGGATCCTCTAATTTCGCACTTCTTGACATTTATACCTTTTCCTATTCAAAATATTCCATAACCGAATTGGAATTAATAAATTACAAAAGCACATAATTAATCAACAAAAATCAATACAAATAACCAAATTTGTGTGTAAATATTGATTGTCTGTTTCTTTCTGTGCATTGGAATATAATTCATAATGAACCCTAATAGACGCTTCGTATACATACATTCTTCAGCAGCACAATAAATATACAATTAGCAACATTAATTAATAAGCTTACTACAAACCGTAACAATACCATATTGTTGAGGCCGTTTTTCTCTCTTTTACCAATGAATGGCTCACATTAGCAAACCTCCCCTCTCCATCCCAAAGAAAGTCGATCTGATTTCTGCTCTTCACCCAGATCATGAGAATTGGTCAATTTGGTAACCAAATTTACCAAACTCCACTAACTGATACAGATGTAAGTCTTCTCTTTTCAGTGAATCCATTATCTACAATTGTTTAATCGTATAATTTGCATACTGTTTCTAATCACTTACCCTATGTTATTTATTTATATTGTTAACTGTAATATTAGTTAGCAAATAATGAATCATGTTAAGATATAGAATGATAGGCTTTGTTCTATAATAGTTGTTGGGTCTGCTGATTGTCGTTTACAATAAGTAATGCTTTAGTATCCATTTTGATTAGAGTGTATTATTTGTTTCGTTTTGTATAATGTAAGGGCCATATAGAAAGACAATACATATATGAGTTCTGGTGATTATAGTCAAACAAAGCACCAGTACATGTTGAATTTCAACCTCGCGACTAAGATCCCAGTTTAGCTTCACTATGCTCGAAGAGTGTTTTTCCCAGATTGCAGCTTATGGAAACACGGGTTCAACTTACTCTTTCTACCGAAATATAATAATATATTTAGTGCTTTCTTAATAAATAATTAATAAATTAATAAATAGAAAATATAAAAACTCTATTTAGTTACAATTTTTAATCAAACCTATTTAGTATCGTTTTTGGATATCTCTTTAACGAAAATCACATTCAATTGTGTAATTAAATTGAGTAGTAATTTTATGACTCCTATCCATTTTTATAATTAATTAATTACACCCATCCTTTAAACAAAGCAAAAATCCTTAACCCGCCCGAGTTTGTCATTACCAAAAAATAATAACAACCCAATAAATTTTATAATTCAACCACCAATTATCCACCAACGGTGAAACAAAATTTGCTTAGTTTTGTACACAATTATTGCTTATATACAATTTCAACAGTTATATTTAATTAAATTTGCCCCACCATCAAACAAGCCTCATGGTTTTAATAATCATAAACATCGACAATATATATATATATATATATATATATATATATATATATATATATATATATATATATATATATATATTAATAATATTTTAATATAAAAAATTACAATTACAAATTAAATTTAAAAAAGAAGATGTATACCTGTGAAGCCCATGGGTCATACACACTAGTGTGTGTGTGTGTATATATATATATATATATATATATATATTACGTGTGTGACAACAGTGGAATTAACTAATTAATATATAAGAAGTGATAGAGAACAACTTTTAAGAGAAGAGGAGGCAGAATCAAGGTTGTGAAGTGTCTGATCACACATCAGCTCACGAGCATAGAGACGCAGAACGGACCTTGGGATTGCTTCTCAGATCGCAACTTCTTCTTTGGCTGATTCAGAGGCTCTCTTTCAGACGGATTAGAAGGAAGCGAAAGGGCGACAGAGGCGACAGAGGCGCAAGGACGACAGAGGCGATCTTCTCATCATCTCATCTCCGTTCTCTGGACGGCGCTAGGGATGCGGCGCTGCTAGCGATGCGGCGTCCGGTGAAGCTGGGCCGTCTTGGAGGCTCCCGGCGTCGGATCGGAGCGCGATCTCCTTAGCTTCTTCATCTCGCCAGATTCAGGTTCACTCGTTCCCCTCCCTATCTCTTCCTTCTTGTCGGCTGAACATTGGAACTATTGCTCATGATTCAAGCTTCTGTGGATTGTGTTTTTAAAAAAAAAAAAAAAACTGTTTATGAATGTTTCAAGCATTTTAAGCTTCTGCGTTTCACGCGTTTCACGTCTCGCAGATTCTGTTTGAGCAAGTTGCTGCGTTTACGTTTCCTTTTATCTGTACTACTGTTTACGTTTACGGCGCCTGACTTGCTCAAAAAACGTTTCCTTTTCTCTGCACTACGCGTTTACGTTTACGTTTTGGCTCTCTGTATTGGGTTGGTTGCGTTCCTCCTTTGCTTTGTTTGTTTTTCAGGTTTAGAGCAATCTCACGCTCCAGCTCCTCAAACTCTCCTTTCAGCTGATGAGAGAAATCGGAGAGAGCGCTAAGGGAGGGAATGGCGAAGGAATCAGATGCGTCAAGGGAGAGGATGAAGGATGGAATCTTGTTCAACGGAGAAATCGTCATCAGCACATCAAACATCTAAACAGGATGGACATTGCCGGCAACTGGAACGGAAGCAAGGAGACCACAGTGTCGTTCTACTTTTCTGATTTTCCGGCATCTCATGGAGCGAAGGAGATGTTTAGCGCATTTGCACTATATGGCAAGGTGGTGGAGGTAGTCATCCCCCCAAAGACAAACAAGCGGGGAAAGAGGTTTGGCTTCGCTCGATTTACTGGTGTCCGTGACCCTACGCTGTTTGCCATTAAACTGGACAATATAATCTTTGGGGCGGACAAAACTCATGTTAACATTCCAAGATTTGAAAGAGAGAAGTTGGTAGATGGTGGAAAGTACGGCGACAGAGTAGGAGGTGTAGGGGTAAAACTCCAGCTGGGGGTGCGCAAGGAATGGCGTCCTGCCATTGAGAGAAAGGACACTGGTGTAAGAAAATATGCTGAAGTAGTTATTGGAAAATCAGCTACAGGTGATGCCACTGTAGCATCAAAGCTGCACGATAGAGGTGGTCATGATGGTGGATACCGAAGACAAGGTCGAGGTGCTTTCAGCAGTGTGAAGAGGCCTGGATATGGAAAACAAATATCAAATTATTCTCGACAGGAACCAAGGATAGTATACTATAGGAAGAAAAACTTGTGCGACGTGTGGGTTAACAATTCTGAAGAGGAGATGGAAGCGTATAAGAAGATGTATGTGGCAGAAGTCAAGCATGCCGGGTCTGCTCACTTGGTCCAGGAGTGGTTTAATACGCAAGGATTTTTCTCCATCAAAGTGACTCCATTAGGAGCAAACCTTGCCCTCCTTGAAGAAATGGAGGAAGGAGTCGTCCAGGCGCTGATTGAGGATGCAAAGGATTGGGTGCATGAGTACTTTGTGGATATCAGGAAGTGGAGTCCTTTGGAGGTTAATAATGAAAGGGTGGTGTGGGTTCGGTGTCATGGTGTTCCGGTTAATGCATGGAACAACGAATTTTTTTCAGCCGTGGCTCGCAAGTTTGGAACGTTTTTGGGAGTGGATGAAAATACGAGAAAGAAAGTGTCCATGGACGTCGCAAGAATTCTGATTCGAACGAAATGCTACGACGTTTTCAACATGGTAGTCTATGCAAAAATCAACGACTTAATGTTCCATGTTAAGGTGTTGGAGGAATGGTGCGGGCCGATGCAATGGGATGGTTTAACTCAGGCGAACGAATCAGGCAGCTCAGAGAATGATTCTGATAGTGGTAGTGAAAGTGATGAGGGAGACGGGCCACCTTTGTTTATGAACGATGAACCAGTTGAGGATGGTGATGATACGGCTGAAGAAGACGATGAACTTGAAAGGTCTCCAGAATTGGAAAAAGTAGAAATTGTAGAGGGCAGAAAGGTAACTGTGGAGGTAAAACAAAATAGTAAAGAGGCACACGGGGAAAAGAGAGAGGCCGTTTTTGGTGGGAATAATAAGGATATCATGAATGATTTGGAAGCTCAAAAAACGGCACCTGACTTGGGGAATGACCAAATAATTATTGTGGAAACGGCTGTCGTGGAAGATGTAGGTAGAGAAGTAGGTAGAGAAAATAAAGGAGAGGTCGGTGGGGTTGACTCACCAGGCGAAAATCAAGGGAATAAAGGGTCAAATATTGAGGTGGTTAATAGGGAAGCCAAAATGAAGGGGAAATTCAAGGTTAAAGATAATTATGAGTGTGCGTCGAATCAACTAGTGGAAGACAACCAAATTATGATTGATGTGGGGCCTACTAGCGATATCTTGGAGGTTGTGAGGGGTGCAGAGGATCGAAGTTCAGGGGTGCACACAGTAGAATTTGGCATGAAGGATAATGTGGTAGTTGAGTCTGCAGTTGATCCCTCCAAACAATCTGGTGGAAAGTTCGATGGGCCTACCCTAAGCAACTCCTTTGGGCCTCTTAGGAGAAAGAAAAAGAAAATCTCCAAGAAGAAGGACAACTCAGTTAGTTGTGACATCGGTAGTGAGCCGGAAGCTAATCAAGGGGTGTCAGTAGGAATTGTTAATGACAAGGCTAAAGACTTGATTTCGTCAATTGGTCTCTCGGATGGTTCGTGTGGTGACTCGAAAATTCATGTTGTTGCAAGGAATCCTCCAGGCGTGGAACTCTCAGTATCAGTTAGTTGTGACAAGAATGGTGCAGCCATAGGAGATGTCTCGGTGGGTGACTCTGGGATCCAAATTTGTAATAAAAGGTTCCTGGTTGATCATGAGCTGTCTCTTGCAAATAAGATGTGGAGGTTTGCTAAGGATAACTTGGGTGTTACAGGGAAAAGTCATAATGAGGAATATGCAGGTAGAATCAGAGCATTGGAAGCCAGGGATCAGAGCGCAAAGGGAAAGAAGGGGAAAAATAACGGTTCCCAATGAAGATTGCAATCTTAAATATAAGAGGGTGGGGGGGGCGCTGCAAAAAGGAAGCGTCTGAAAAAGATGTTTATCAAGGAGAACATCGATATGTGCATGATCCAAGAAACTAAAATCTGCGATTTATCTAAGAGGCAGGTTGGTAGTATATGGAGGGACGGTGATTTTGATTGGATGTGCAAAAATGCAAATGGAATGTCAGGGGGGTTGCTAAGTGTATGGAAGTCCGACCTCTTGGAGGTCATGTTCTCCTTCTCTGGTGACCATTTTGTTGGGACTTGCGCCAAAATCCAAGGAAATCTCTGCTACGTGGTGAATGTTTACTCAGCTTGTAATATGGCAGGGAAAAGAAGATTGTGGGACAATTTGAGATACTTAAAAGATGACTTTGAGGTAGGCGATTGGTGCATCGCAGGGGATTTCAATGCAGTAATATCTAGGACAGAGCGAAGTGGCTGCGCTTCTAGCTTTAGTAACATAGAGGCACGAGAGTTCCTGTCCTTTATGGAGGATATGGAGTTAGTGGATGTGCCGGTGCTGGGGAAGAAGTTCACATGTTTCGGCACTGATGGAAAGGCTAGTAGATTGGATAGATTCTTGTTGTCAGAGGGGCTGATCACAAAGTGGAATGTCAGGGCTCAGTGGGTAGGTGACAGAGATATCTCAGACCACTGCCCTGTCTGGTTGGTTAAATCGGATCTTAATTGGGGACCCAAGCCCTTTAGGTTCAACAACTGTTGGCTTGAACATGAGAATCTGATGCAGTTCATCAAAGATTGTTGGAACTCCTTTCAGCTAAAAGGGAATGCCTCGTTTGTACTAAAAGAAAAGTTGAAATTATTGAAAGAAAAGCTAAAGGTCTGGAATCGCGAGGTGTTTGGGTTTAAAGACTTGCAGATAGACAATATAGTTCGGGACTTGAATGAGGTAGAACGAATCGCATCGGAAGGGGGTGGAGTTGACGACGAACAAAGAAACAAACTAAATGAGAAGTTTTGAAAGGAACTTTATGCCAAAGAAAGCTTGCTTGCTCAGAAAGCGAGAGTCAAGTGGTTAGTGGAAGGTGATTCTAATAGCCGGTTTTTTCATGCATGTATAAAAGGGAATCGGAGGAGAACTCAACTATTGAAGGTATTTGTGGATGGGGTGTGGGTAGAAGAGGTGGAGGGGGTAAAAAGGGCGGTGAAAAACCATTTCGAGGAGAAATTTAAGGAGGAAGATTTTAATAGGCCAACACTTGATGGAGTACACTTTAAACAAATCGCTGATGTGGAAAATGAGTCGTTAATTGAACCGTTCTCTTTGGAAGAAATAAAGGAAGTGGTATGGGGATGTGATGGCAACAAGAGCCCGGGGCCGGATGGGTATAATTTTAAGTTCATTAAAGAATGCTGGGATATAATTGGGGTGGACATCGTGAAGTTTTTTGAAGAATTCCAAAGGTGCGGAACATTCCCTAAGGCGGTAAGTGCATCCTTTATTGCACTTATCCCCAAGACAAACAATCCTCAAGGTCTCGGGGAGTACAGGCCTATCTCTCTTATTGGTTGCTTGTATAAAATGCTCGCTAAGGTGTTAGCGGGAAGGTTGAAAAAGGCCTTGCAAGGGATTATCTCGGAAGGTCAAAGCGCCTTCCTCGCCGGAAGAAATATCCTGGATGGAGTGGTAGTAGTTAACGAGCTTATGGATTTGGCTAAGAGAAAGAAGCAGAAGTGCGTAGTGATGAAAGCGGATTTTGAAAAGGCGTACGATTCTGTAAGCTGGGCATATTTGGATTATATGTTGGAAAGATTGGGGTTTGGGGGAACGTGGAGGAAATGGATGCGTGCGTGTATCTCATCTAACTCCATGTCAGTCTTGGTTAATGGGAGTCCAACGGAAGAGTTCACGGCACAGAAGGGATTGAAACAAGGGGATCCGCTTGCACCATTCTTGTTTTTGATAGCGGCTGAGGGATTGGCAGGGTTGGTAAGAAAATGAGTGGAATCGAGCAATCTCAACGGTTTTCGTATAAATAGTACTTTATCGATTGAGATCCTGTAATTTGCTGACGACACAATCCTCTTTTGTGATGGTGGAGATAAGAGCATATGGTGCTGGAAAGCAATACTGAGAAGTTTTGAGCTGGCTTCGGGTTTAAGAGTAAATTTTGCAAAAAGTAGCATATTTGGCTTGAATATTGAGGGGAGGGCTTTGGAAAGCCTATCACATTTCTTAGCTTGCAAGGTGGGTTCCATTCCTTTTAAATTCTTAGGGATTCCGGTCGGCGCGAATCCAAGGCGGGTGAGCACTTGGCAACCAAATCTAGACTCGATAAAGGCGAGATTGAACAGTTGGAAGAGCAATCAGTTATCTATTGGTGGTCGTGTCACGCTTATAAACTCGGTGCTTGCTTCACTTCCTCTGTATTTATTTTCATTCTACAAAGCACCAAAGAAGGTAATCTCGGAAATAACTAAGATACAAAGAAGATTCCTATGGGGTGGTGACGAAGATAATAGGAAGTTGGCATGGGTGAAGTGGGAAACAATTTGTTTGCCAAAAGATAAAGGGGGTTTGGGAATTAAAAACTTAGAAGTATTCAATGTAGCACTACTGACTAAATGGAGATGGAGAGTATTGGTTGAAGAAGGTAACCCCATCTGGAAGGAGGTTTTGGTGGAGAGATACGGCTTAAAAGGAAGATGGCCAGATATGGCGGAGGGTAGAAGAGGGTGGGAGAAAAAATCGTTGTGGTGGAGGGACTTATGTCTCCTTGGAGAGGACATTAATTTACAAGAAGATTGGTTTAATGAATTGGTGAAAGTTAAATTGGGCAAGGGGAACAAGGTAAGGTTTTGGAGAGATGTTTGGAATGGAAGAGACAAATTGGCTGATTTATTTCCGGATATTTTTGACCGTTGCAGGTTCAAGGAAGCAACGGTAGAGGAGTATGGTCAATGGACGAACGCGTGCTGGTGTTGGAAATGGGACTGGGCCAATACATTGCTGCTGGAACACACTCAGCTGAGAGCTTCGGCCGATTATTTGAAGCAGCTGCTGCGGCCGGTGTAGCTGTCACTGCAGTGCACGGACAGCTGGCTGTGGGTCCCGGACTCGCTGGCGGGATTCAAGGTTAAGAAATGCTATGAAATGCTGTTACACTTCTCTACAGGAGGATCGGTTCAGCTGCTGCCTGAGACAGCCTTGGCATGCAAAAAGGTTTGGAAAAACGACGTCCCATCCAAAATTCAAATCTTTGCGTGGAGGGTGATTTTGCGTCGAGTCGCCACACGGGTGGAGCTACATAGGAGAGGTATAATTCAATCTCAAAGTGATTTAAGTTGTGTATTATGTTTTCGGGAGGTGGAAACAACGGAACATTTATTCTTGTCATGCCGGAAGGTCAAACCCATTTGGGAGAGCGTCTATGCATGGCTAGGGGTTCCGATGGGAGATCTGGAGAATATTGTTACTCAATTTACGGAATTTGGAAAGATAGTAAAAGGCAAAAAGCGGAGAGGGGTCTCGCATCTTATATGGATGGCGGTTATTTGGAACATTTGGATAGCAAGGAACAAAGTAATTTTCAAAGGGGAGGTGGCTTCCGTACCTGGTATTATAGCGGGATCTAAGGACTCGGCGTGGACCTGGTTCAAGGCAAGGAGGGGAAGGAACTGCAGGGTGACCTGGTCAGACTGGTATCGGTGCCCAATGGGCTGTTTAGCAATGTTGTAAGAACTCTCATCATAATTTTCGTTCCTTTGTAACCTTAGTCGGGGGAGAAGCAATGGGTTAGGACTTCTTAGTCCCATTGTTGTACATTAGGTGCGAGGTACTCTTTTTCCTACCTGAGTCTTTTTCCCTAAAGGGTTTTGGCAAAGGAGGTTTTGAGGAGGCCCTCCCCTTTTCATTGTAATGGCTGGGCACGCTTTGTGCTCTGTTTTTTGAATGAATCATTTGATTATCTAAAAAAAAAAACTAATTAATATATGGTCCATTTGGTGGTGTAGAAATAATGCTATATTTAGGGGGAAATCACCACAAATAGAGGAGGTGATTCAATTGGTTAAGGCTATATCATGGGGTTGGTGTATTTGTAAAATAGATACTAACTCACAAATTAAGTTTGAACATTGGTGTAAGGGATCTCTAAAACTAGCCTAGATTTTGGAGACAATGCTTAAACCGTAACAAGTGGTAATGGAAGTGGTACCGCTTGTACCCCGAGTCAATGCATTTTTTGACTTATAAAAAAAACTAATTAATAATAATTATAAGTAACAATATATAAAGCCAAAGGCCAATGAGTAAGCAAAGCAACAAGAAGATATTTGGCACTCCAATTATATCTTATAACAAAGTCATGGTGGGTACCCAACTAGTTAAATAAGTACGGACACATTACAGAGATTGTGCAATAATATCTCTTTACCAAACAAACCTAACTATTTTCCATGTGGCGGATATGATATAATGTGTTTCCTTGCATGAATAGGCTATTCTTTCTTTGTTTTTGGTATACGTACAAACCAGAACAATTGTTTTCTTACATATTTGAGCCAATAATTTTTGTTGTCTTCTGGTTCTTAGGTTGATGATATTTATTGATATAAGCTAGCATTTTTAGCTACTTAGATTTTCTTTGCACTACTACATTCACATTTTTAATGTATTTTCCATAAAGCATTTGGTTTATGTTAAAATTTCTGGTGTGTGAATATATACTTGAATAATTATGTATATTTTATATTTAGCTAATTCAATAATATATTATTTAGCTACTCCACCAAGTTTATTTTTAAGGAGGTAAAAGAACAATAACATGTCTATTGGATTAAGTCCATTAGTCTATTATTAATCCAAACAAATATGATGACTTATGTCAACTTGGTGATTTTGGTTTCTTTATTTTACCTTTGTTAATTTTGATCCCCAATTTTCTTAACTTGGAAATTTTTGTGCACCTACTTTTTAATTGCACTTTAGTCCCTTAAAATTACAAATTATTTGTACTTTTGGTCCCCAAAAATTATGAATTATTTGCACGTTTAGTCTCCAAAAATCTTGGATCTTGAGAAAATAATAGAGGACCAAAATTACACAATCCATAAATTTTGGGGACCATCGGTGCAAAGAAAAAATCAAAGGAAATGAAATTGCCAAATTGAGGGAGCAAAATTGTCAAAGGGAAAATAGAAATTAAACTCACCAATTATAGAAAACTTGAGAATAAAAAAAATACAAGTAAACTTTTATATTTAGCCCCCGCGTAAAATTTATGCTAGCTCTGCCACTCTATAAGCTTAATTAGAATAATTAATTTTAACATAGATTCATATTTTTGGAATAAAAATTTTAATTTTGTTAGTCTAATGAATATAGACTTTTTTGTTATTTTGTTATAATCACCGACACTGTCCACACTTTAAGTCTACATAGTCTCCAAGCCAAATTGTCTTCTCCACCAACATTAACTTTTATTATCAATAATTAGCTTTTAAATTTTTAGGACAACTAGTATTTTACCCGTGCATACGCACGGGTGATACTGTATTTGTTATAATTTCCTATGAAATAATAAATAGGTTAAAAGTTGCAAAATGTAATAAAAGAAAAAGGAAAAACTTGATAAAATGCTATATTTTCAAATTTATTAAAATAGTTGTGTTGGCACTCCCGTTAGCCCCTCCCGTTGCCACGTGTTGACTCCTTTGTTTTTATATGATTTAATATTAATTTAATCAAATTCATTTAATTATAAAAAAGTTATTTTTTCATTTTTGTTAGTGGTTAAAGTTTTGTTTTACAATTCTTAGTGGTTAAATTGATTGATTTTAATAGTTTTATTAGATATTATAGTAAATAGTAAATTTTAGATGGAATAAATTAAAATGAAGGAAAAGGAAAATGTGATTTAAGGTAAAATATGCACTCTCGTTGACACTCCCGTTGGCACTCCCGTGGGCACTCTCGTTGCCACTCTCGTTGACTCTTTTGTTGCCACTCCAGTTAGCACTCACGTTGTCGATCATGTTGCCGATTTCGTTGCCAGTATCTCGTTGCTTCTCCCGTTGGCACGTGTTTACTCTTTTTTTCTAAATAATTTAATATTAATTTAATCATATTCATGTAATTATAAAAAAGTTATTTTTGTTATAGAATAATCAAAACTATAGCAAACAAAGAATGAGAGAAAGAGAGAATTTGGGAGTCTTTGTATTTCTCTTCACAAGTACTACTTTACATATGAGGGTGAGTCCTATTTATATGGTGAGGATTGACAAGTGAATAGTCAAGCATAAAGGCCACTACACAAAGATAATAATGGAGATGGTGGGAGAAGAGAAATGGACATCCAATATCCAATAATATTCATAACACTCCCCCTTGGATGTCCATTGAGGATATGCCTCATTAAAACCTTACTAGAAAAAACCCAGTGGGAAAAAAATCTAGTGAAGAAAAAAGAGTACAATATCCTTTTACAAAATTTATTTATTTCTCCCCCTCATCTAGACAATCATTTTTGAGACGGCGAAGATCAATCTTTTGTACCAGTCGTTCAAAAATGATGCTTGAGAGCGATTTTGTGAAAAGGTCCGCAAGATTATCATATGAACGAATTTGTTGAATGCATATATCACAATTCTTCTGAAGATCGTGAGTGAAGAAGAATTTTGGAGAAATATGCTTTGTTCGATCTCCTTTAATGTAACCATCTTTCAACTGAGCAATGCATGTAGTATTATCTTCATAGATTATTGTTGCATCTATTCTTCTGGGAGACAAACCACAAGTCTCTTATATGTGTTGAATTAGAGACCTTAACCAAACACATTCCCGACTTGCTTCATGTAGTGCGAAAAGTTCTGTATGATTTGATGATGTTGCTGTTATGGTCTATTTCACAGATCTCCATGGAATTGTTGTACCACCACAAGTAAACAAGTAACTTGTTTGTGATCTGCCATTATGAGGATCTGACAAATAACATGCATCTGCATAACTTGTTAATTCTAATTTGGGTACTTTGGAATAAAACAACCCCATATTCATTATACCTCTAAGGTAACGAAGTATATGCTTGACTCCGTTTCCAACGTCTTCGTGTGGGTGAATAACAATATCTTGCTAATAGATTGACAAAAAAATGATATATCAGGACGTGTAGAATTAGCAAGGTACATCAGTGCTCCAATTGCACTGAGATATGGTACTTCAGGACGTGTAGAATTAGCAAGGTATATCCCTCCTTTAGCAAATATTCACTAGGGTGATTATACTACACGCGTCCAGATTGTTTTAGCCCGTAGAGAGACTTATTCAATTTGATGGAGTAGTCCTCTCGAGATCCAGAGCTATGTGCCTCAGGCAAGTTAAATCCTTTGGGGAGCTTCATGTAAATAATATCTCTTTACCAAACAAACCTAACTATTTTCCATGTGGCGGATATGATATAATGTGTTTCCTTGCATGAATAGGCTATTCTTTCTTTGTTTTTAGTATACGTAGAAACCAGAACAATTGTTTTCTTAGATATTTGAGCCAATAATTTTTGTTGTCTTCTGGTTCTTAGGTTGATGATATTTATTGATATAAGCTAGCATTTTTACCTACTTAGATTTTCTTTCCACTACTACATTCACATTTTTTAATGTATTTTCTACAAAGCATTTTGTTTATGTTAAGATTTCTGGTGTGTGAATATATAATAATTAGGTATATTTTATATTTAGCTATTTCAATAATATATTATTTAGCTACTCCACCAAGTTTATTTTTAAGGAGGTAAAAGAACAATAACATGTCTATTGGATTAAGTCCATTAGTCTATTATTAATCCAGACAAATATGATGACTTATGTCAACTTGGTGATTTTGGTTCCTATATTTTACCTTTGTTAATTTTGGTCACCAATTTTCTTAATTTGGAAATTTTTGTGTACCTACTTTTTAGTTGCACTTTAGTCCCTTAAAATTATAAATTATTTGCATTTTTAGTCCCCAAAAAGTATGGATTATTTGCACATTTTGTCTCCAAAAATCTTGGATTTTGAGAAAATAATAGAGGACCAAAATTACACAATTCATAAATTTTTTGGACCATCAATGCAAAGAAAAAATCAGAGGAATTGAAATTGCCAAATTGAGGGAGCAAAATTGTCAAAGGGAAAATAGAATGATTAAACTTGCCAATTATAGAATACTTGAGAGTAAAATTTAGCCCCGGGTAAAATTTATGCTAGCTCTACCACTTTATAAGCTTAATTAGAATAATTAATTTTAACATAGATTCATATTTTTAAAATAAAAAGTTTAATTTTGTTAGTCTAATGTATATAGACATTTTTGTTATTTTGTTCTGATCACCGACACTGTCCACACTTTAAGTCTAAATAGTCTCCAAGCCAAATTTTCTTCTCCACCAACATTGACTTTTATTATCCCTAATTAGCTTTTAAATTTTTAGGACAACTAGTATTTTATCTGTGCATATACACGAGTGATACTGTATTTGTTATAATTTGCTATGAAATTATAAATAGGCTGAAAGTTGCAAAATGTAATAAAAGAAAAATGAAAAGCTTGATAGAAGGCTATATTTTCAAATTTATTAAAATAGTTGTGTTGGCACTCCCGTTGGCTCTTCCCTTCGCGCTCTCTTTGCCTCTCTTTTTGTCGGTCTTGTTGCCACGTGTTGACTACTCCTTTTTTTCTATATGATTTAATATTAATTTAATCATATTTAATTAATTATAAAAAAGTTATTTTCTCATTTTTGGTAGTGGTTAGAGTTTGTTTTACAATTCTTAGTGGTTAAATTGATTGATTCTAATAGTTTTATTAGAGAGATTATAGTAAATAGTAAATTTTAGATGGAGTAAAAATGAAGAAAAAGGAAAATGAGATTTAAGGTAAAATATGCTTTCCCGTTGGCACTCCCGTGGGCACTCTCGTTGCCGCTCTCGTTGCCTCTTTCGTTGTCACTCCTGTTAGCACTCACGTTGTCGGTCCTGTTGCCGATTTCATTGCCAGTATCTCGTTGCTGCTCCCGTTGCCACGTGTTTACTCTTTGTTTTAGAATAATCAAAACTATAGGAAACAAAGAATGAGAGAAGGAGA
This sequence comes from Astragalus membranaceus, assembly GCA_039519185.1. Lineage (NCBI taxonomy): Eukaryota > Viridiplantae > Streptophyta > Magnoliopsida > Fabales > Fabaceae > Astragalus > Astragalus membranaceus. The sequence continues at coordinate 87,910,194 of CM076848.1, read as the reverse complement.
AAATTTGGGAGTCTTTGTATTTCTCTTCACAAGTACTACTTTACATATGAGGGTGAGTCTTATTTATAGGGATGGGATTGACAAGTGAGAAGTCAACCATAAAGGCCACTACACAAAGATAATAATGGAGATGATGGGAGAAGAGGAATGGACATCCAATATCCAATAATATTCATAACACTCCCCCTTTGATGTCCATTGAGGATTGCTCACTTAAAACCTTTATAGAAAAAACCCAGTGGGAAAAAATCTAGTGAATGAAAAAGAGTACAATATCCTTTTACAAAAATTATTTATTTCTCCCCCTCATCCAGACAATCATTTTTGAGACGGCAAAGACCAATCCTTTGTACCAGTCGTTCAAAAATTCTGCTTGGGGGCGATTCTTCTGAAGATCATGAGTGAAGAAGAATTTTGGAGAAATCTGCTTTGTTCTATCTCCTTTAATGTTACCCTCTTTCAACTGAGTAATGCATGCAGTATTATCTTCATAGATTATTGTTGCGTCTATTATTCCGGGAGACAAACCACAAGTCTCTTGTATGTGTTGAATCAGAGACCTTAACCAAACACATTCCCGACTTGCTTCATGTAATGCTAAAAATTCTGCATGATTTGTTGATGTTGCTGTTATGGTCTGTTTCACAGATCTCCATGAAATTTTTGTACCACCACAAGTAAACAAGTATCCTGTTTGTGATCTGCCATTATGGGGATCTGACAAATAAAATGCATCTGCATAACCTGTTAATTCTAATTTGGGTACTTTGGAATAAAACAACCCCATATTCATTGTACCTCTAATGTAACGAAGTATATACTTGACTCCGTTTCCAACGTCTTCGTGTGGGTGAAGAACTATATCTTGCTAATAGATTGACAGAAAATGATATATCAGGACGTGTAGAATTAGCAAGGTACATCAGTGCTCCAATTGCACTGAGATATGGTACTTCAGAACCAAGTGGTTCTTCACCCTCTTCTCGAGGTCTAAAGCGATCTTTCTCCACATCTAGTGATCTAACAACCATTGGAGTAGACAACGGATGAGATTTGTCCATGTAGAAACGTTTTAATGCTTTTGCTATATAAGCCTCTTGATGCACAAAAATTTCATTCTTCAAATGCTCAATTTGTAATCCTAGACAAAACTTTGTCTTTCCCAATACCTTCATCTCAAATTCTTTCTTCAAGCAATTTATAGCTTTTGGAAGCTCTTCAGGAGTTCCAATAATATTTATGCAATCAACATATACAGCAATTATAGGAAATTCTTTTCCAGATCTTTTTATAAAAATACATGGACAAATAGGGTCATTTGTATATCCCTCCTTTAGCAAATATTCACTGAGGCGATTATACCACATGCTTCCAGATTGTTTTAGCCCGTAGAGAGACTTATTCAATTTGATGGAGTAGTCCTCTTGAGATCCAGGGCTATGTGCCTCAGGCAAGTTAAATCCTTCAGGGAGCTTCATGTAAATGTCACTATCAAGTGAGCCATATAAATAGGTTGTGACAACATCCATCATGTGCAAATTAAGCCCTTCATGTGCTACAATGCTAATTAAGTGCCGAAAAGTACTTGCATCTATAACAGGTGAATATGTTTCATCAAAATCAATTCCAGGTCTTTGTGAAAACCCTTGAGCAACAAGTCGAGCTTTGTATCTTGCAATTTCACCATTCTCGTTTCGTTTTCGCACAAAGACCCATTTGTATCCAACCGGTTTCACACCTTCAGGTGTTCGAACTACAGGTCCGAAAACTTTTTACTTGTAAAGCGAGTTTAATTCTGCTTCAATTACATCTTTCCATTTTGGCCAATTCTCACTTTGTCTACAATCTTTAATGGATTTTGGTTCATGATCCACATTATCATTTATAGCGCTATATGATATGAAAAAGCATCATTAACGTTGACATCATGTCGGTTCCATTGTATTCCATTAGTGACATAATTTATTAAGATCTCTTTATTTTCATGACTTTCAGGTACCTGATCAATTCCTTTTGGGACTAAAATGTCAATTATGTCCGTAGATTCTTTAAGAGTTTCTACATCCTTCTTTGGACCATCTTTCTTTTTAGCTCCTTTTCTTATTCGAGGATTTTTATCTTTGGAACTGATTGGTCTACCACGCTTCAGACGTGGTTGAGACTCATTTGAAATATTAGATTGCCCAACAGGGACATCTATTTTTATTGGAGCATTAGAAGCTGGTATATAGGATTTAGTCACACCTTTTGGATCAGTGAATGCATTTGGTAATTGATTTGCTAAGATGGGAAATATTAGGTTCTTGACCAAAAACTAACTGTAAAGGGGAAGAGTCGTGATAACTTGTTGGCCTGATGTAAATCAATGTTGCAGCATGCAAAATTGCATGTCCCCAAGTGGAAATGGGAAGTTTGCATCTCATGAGAAGTGGTCTTGCAATTAACTTTATACGCTTAATAAATGATTCTGCAAGTCCATTTTGTGTATGAACATGTGGTACAGAATGTTCAATGTCAATTCCAATGGAGGCACAATATTTATTAAATGCTTGAGATGAAAACTCTGTAGCATTGTCAATACGTATTTTCTTGACAGCATAATCAGGGAAGTGAGCTCTTATTCGAATTAGTTGAGCTAGCAATCTCGCAAATGCTTGGTTGCGAGTTGACATCGGGTAAACATGTGATCATTTAGTTGATGCATAAATTAAAATCATAAAATATCTAAATGGTCCACATGGTGGGTGTATTGGCCCACAAATATCACCATGTATTCGTTCTAAAAAGTTGAGAGATTCACTTCTATTTTTTGCTGGTGATGGTCTAATTATCAACTTCCCTTGTGAACAAGAAGTGCATGAGAACTTATTGGATTGAAGAATCTCCTGGTTCTTCAATTGATGACCACATGAGTTTTCAATTATTTTTCGCGTCATTATGAATCCGGGATGGCCCAGCCGGTCATGCCAAACAACAAATGTTTTTTGATTTGTAAATTTCTGGTTTACAACAACATGTGCTTCAATTGCACTGATATAAGTGTAGTACACACCAGAGGAAAAGGCGGGCAGGTTTTCCACTACACTTATTTTTTCGAAAGTATGTCTTGTTATATAGAGATATTCAATATCTCCTTCATCTCTTGTTTCAATATGACATCCATTTAGACGGAAATCTTTGAAACTTAATAACTTTCTACTAGACTTGGGGGAATATAATGCATTCTCAATGTGTATATTTTTTCACCGGGATAACAGTATATTAGCTCTTTCGGAGCCTTCAATTATCTTTTAAGAGCCAGATATAGTACTAACATTGGTTTCTCGCTTCACTAAATAAGAGAAATATTTTGCATCCTTTAAAATTGTTTGGGTAGTTCCGCTATCAACGAGACACGTATCTCCATTATTGATGCTAGTGTCAATACTCATTCTACCCAAAGAAGAAAAGAATATGATAAGAGAGAACCATGAGAAAGAATAACAATTTTACGATTGAATTATTTGAACATAATCTATAGAAGTTGAAAACACACTTAAATATAAAGCTTTATTATTATTAGCATAGGATATTCAAAACATTTTAGGCTAAATTATAGTTTTGGTCCCCCTATTTTTAAAAATTCAGACATTTGGTCCCTCTATTTTAAAACTCAGACATTTGGTCCCCCAATTTTAAAAAATCAAAGACTTTTAGTCCCAAGAGGAATTTTCAGTTTTTTATGGCTAATAATCAAAGACATTTGGTCCCTCAATTTTAAAAAATCAAAGACATTTGATCCCCCAATTTTAAAAAATCAAAGACATTTGGTCCCTCTTTGGACTAAATGTATTTATTTTTAAAAATTGGGGGACCAAATGTCTGAGTTTTAAAATAGGGGGACCAAATATCTGAATTTTTGAAAATAGGGGGACCAAAACTATAATTTAGCCAACATTTTATTATCATAGGAAATTCAAAGACACTCTCAAACTTTATTATTATTGGAATATTTAGGAAAACCTACTTCTTGACTATACTTCCATCCACAATAAGGTGATCAATATTTCCGTTAGGGTCAACAAAGAAATCAGCAACATCCAAATGAGTAGCATCTGTATTACCATCATCTTCATAATCAAAATGACTCTCAATCTTTTTATCTTTATTGTTAATTGATTGTTGATAGAGATCAACAAGATTTTTTGGTGTACAACAAGTACGACTCCAATGACCTTTGCCTCCACAACGATAGCAAATACTTTCATTACTTTTGCTACTCTGCTCACCTTTTTCATTCTTTCCAACATTTTTCCACTTCTGGTGATAAGACGTGTTCTTGTAATTTCCACAGTGACTAGGATCAAGACCGTGACCACAACTATAGCCAGGACCACGACCACGAGTTTGTCCATAGTGATCGTGTGTTGCTACATTCACTTATGGGAAAGGAGCAGTGCCAGTGGGACGAGCTTCATGATTTTTCATTAAAAGTTCATTATTTTGCTCGGCCACAAGAAGGCAAGATATCAAGTCAGAACATTTCTAAAAGCCTTTTTCTCGATATTGCTGCTGCAGGAGCACATTTGATGCATGAAAAGTGGAGAATGTTTTTTTCTAACATATCTTCATCAGTCACTTTTTCTCCACATAATTGTAATTGGGAAGTGATTCTAAATACTGCAGAATTATATGCAGTTACACTTTTAAAATCTTGTAAACGCAAATGCATCCAATCATAACGAGCTTTTGGGAGGATAATATATTTTTGGTGCTCATATCTTTCCTTTAAACAGTTCGAAAAGGACATGTGGGTCTTTTACTGTAAGGTATTCATTTTTAAGATCCTCATGGAGATGGTGGTGAAGGAAAATCATGGCTTTTGCCTTTTGTTGATTCGATGTTTTATTTCCTTCTTTAATAGTATCTCCATGGCCTTCTGCATTCAAATGAGTTTCAGCATCTAGAGCCCACAGAGTAATTATTTCCCGAAATGTCAAGAGCCTCAAAATCAAGTTTCTTAAGGTTCGACATATTTAGAACTATCCTGAAAATGTAAAATTAAATAAGTTAGATAAAATATATGTATATATGCGTGTGTGAACGAATCGTACTGACAACACATTAAGATTTATAATATATTTACAATAAAACTTAAAAGTCACAATCTAAAAAGAAAACTTCCTAAGGAGACAAGTTAAAAGGAGAAAGACACCCAATATTATTATTATTATTATTATTATTATTATTATTATTATTATTATTATTACTATTATAATTATTAGGGTGTTTTTTTTGTACCCCCTAAACCCCATACCCCCCAAATTGACCAAATGGACCAAAATACTCCTAAAAAATTGTTAAAAAACGAAATCATTCATCATTCCATCATATTTCCGGAAAAATGGAGTTTTTTCCCTAAACTTCCCGGAAATAGACGTATTTCCGAAACGTATTTTTCCAAAAAACATTCCGGAAATACCATTTTTTAAGGTATTTCCGGAAAGTTAAATTTTAAGTATTTCCGGATATATCTCAAAAAGAGGTATTTCCGGAAGCCATTTTTGGCTTCCGGAAATACCTCTTTTTGAGATATATCCGGAAATCCCTAAAATTTAACATTCCGGAAATACTTAAAAATGGTATTTCCGGTGTTTTTGATTTTTTTTTGGAATTCCTTTTTAATTAATTTTTTTACTTTTTTCAGTGGCAACCAGAACAGGAAACATAGAGCGAGGCGAGCATTTAGGAGCGGGAGGAGATGAGCAGAGTCCTTCTGGCAATAGTAGTAGGTTCCGATTGAGGATTAGACAGGCCGGACATGCGTCTGAGCGACAGAGACGTGTCCGAGAGCGAGAGCAGCAGCAGGAGGCTGAGCCAGACACCAGGCATATAGATGACCAGGCTGAGACTGGGGTTGCTCAGCATGATGATGAGGCTGCTGAGTAGGTTTTGTTACACCGGTTGCATGTCCATTGTGTCCAGAGACTACTACAGGCGGGACAGGTAATATTTTTAATAATTTGTTTATTTTTTAACAATTAATTACTTTTACTAATTTATTAATTACTTTTAATTTTTTACAGGACCAGGGTAAGATTAAAGTTGCTTCTCATGGGGGAAGATACTGAAGATGAGACCTCAACAACACCACCCACATATAGCAGGATGGTTGCAGCAGGCCCATCTGTTTGAGCTGGACATCACACCTCTCGGCAACATCAACCACGAGCTCATATCAGCTTTTGTGAAGAGGTGGCATTCTGAGACCAGCTCATTCCACGTGCCGTGGGGGGAGATGACAGTGACGTTGGACGACGTGTCCGCGTTGCTCCACTTGCCGCTCACCGGCACACCGTTGGCGCATCGGCCACATTTTGACACTGCTGATGCTATTCGGGCTGGAGTTGACCTGCTGGGCATTGACCACACAGCCTGCTGGGCAGAGTGACAGTTCAACAGGGGACCGGCATTCTGATTTTCTTTCTTGATTGCCGCATACACTTGTTGGGCAGCACCATTTTTGCCGACAAGAGTCACACATCTGTCCCTGTCAAGTGGGTGACTCTTATTTCGGACTTTGCCCTGTGTGGCCAGTGGGCTTGGGGTCCAGCTGCTCTAGCTATTCTCTACGAGCAGCTGAATGATGCTTGTTACTGGGAGACGTCGCAGATTGGCAGATATGCTTCTCTGCTGCAGGTAACTAATTAATTAATTATTTTTATTTCTTTTTAATTACTTTTTTTTAATTATTTTAGTCACTAGTACAAATATTGGAAAAGAATAGAGATTTTTAAGTCGGATGCCAAAATAGCCGACTTTAAAAGTGGACGCGGTGGCAATTTTGTATTAAACATGAAAAAAATTTCTGGCGCTAACATTCAAAGTCGGACAAAATGTACGTCCGACGTTAAATATGTAATCTTTTTTTTGCGTGAAAAAATAACTGAAATCCACGCACGCGTTTTTCCTAGGTCTCTCTCAGTCCAAAACGCGTTCCACCGTTCCTAGGTCTCTCTCAGTCAAAACGCGTTGTTCTGAACCCTAGTCTCGCTCTCTCCGCCAAAACTCCAACTTCCACCGTTCCATCTCTCTTCTCCTTGCTCTCTCCGCCAAGTTTCCGTCTTCCTCCGCCGGTCTCTCCTCTCAACCGTCTCTCTCCCTGTCACCGTCACCATATTTTACTCTCTTTCTTTTGGTTTTTCTGAAAGGTAAACCACTCCTATTTTCATTCTTTTTTCTATAAAAATGATCCCCTCTCTCTAATTTGATGTTCTCTTGTTCTATTTTAGTTGACAGTGAGGTATAATCTCTCCCTCTTCTCTCTAGTTACCGTGATTCAAGATGTATCTCATGTTAATGGTACCGAACATGAGTTTACTGTTTAGTTTACATGAGAATATGTTTTCTATTTTGATTTCACTATTCATGTTAATTGACTTTTGCACACAAGGTATTTGACAAAATGCTAGATTAGATGTATCCCTATTTTGAATATGATTTGTACAATTCATGTTAATTGGCTTTTTATTTTAGAATTTCTGAAAGTAATTGTGCTATTTTAGCCACATAATAAGTTGAAAACTGTAATTTTTCATCTAAAAAGTAACAAAGTGTTGTTCAAAAAAAACTGGTCAGGGTATTGATGGCTCTAGAGTTGAGAAGGTGTTGGAGTTAGGACATATTGCAGCTAATAAGAACACGGTTCTAGGAGATGTGTTTGCTATGGTTCCTGGTGGCATCCGGATAGGTACAGAACCTTTCGTTGCTTACAATTTGATTTTGACTTGTTCTTGTTCAAAAAGTTGGTCATGATAACTCTTGTGGATTTCAGGAACTCCTGCTCTTACTTCAAGGGAATTTGTCGAGGAGGATTTTGTTAAGGTAGCAGATTTTTTTGATGCATCTGTAAACTATTCAAATATGATTGCTTGTTACTCCAATTGTAAGTTAATGATAGTCTAAATCATGTTTAAGGGTTTTACAGAATTGAATAGTTTGTTCCGTCAAATTGACAAATGCTCTTCAAGTGTAACTTGGGTGAGTAGATACTACATCTTTTGGTTTGTTGATGGTTCTAACTTCTAACTTCTAATTGCACATAGCTATTTCCAATATAAGGATTTGATTCAACTGGATATAATATGACAGTTTCTTTAAGATCTGCTGGATATGGTTTGTCCGTGGCAAAACAATCTCAGAGTATTTGATTTTGTCTGCTGGATAAGTTTGACTAATTTTTTGACTATCTATTCTACAAGCTGATTGCTTATTAGGTTCAATTGCTAATAGTAATAGGGATTGGTTTTCCATTTTCTTTTACCTTTGATAATGTCAATTTGGAGTTGTAATCCTTTTTCAAGTCAAGGGTAAGGAATCACAAGTGAGGAATTACAAGTCAAAGGGATTAGTCATGGTTCTTACAACTTTTATTGTTTATTTAGTAGTGTCATTATTAAACTAATTGATTAACATGTGCAATTTGATGTAGTTGTGCAGTGGAGTTGATTAATATAGTGACATCTCTCAACTATATGTTCATGTGTTGAGTTGCGAAATTCTGTTTGTTGTGCATATTAGGATGGTCAGGGGCTACTAGGACACTGGATTTGGCATCAGGTTTGTCTGAAATCTGTAAATTTTCTTGTTTTTAAGTGATTTTTGGAGATTAGTTTAAAATTTGTTTATGTGATTATTTGTTGTTTAGTTTTTTAAATTATCATCACAATCTATACTTAGTTGATAGTTATGTGAAAGTTGCCAAAATCTTTCTTGCAATCTTAATTTGTAGAATGTTGTTTGGACATGTGATATTTTGATGGAGTATTGCACAAATTTAAATTGATTTGACCTGCATTGAAAGATTAATTTTCAGATTTGAAGTTGTATTTTTTCTGACTGAATAAGTTTAATGTTTTTATCTGGATGCACACTAGTGCTAAGCATTTTAGAGTTGAGGCCCCAGCTGACAATGGGATCTTGAAACAATTTTGGCACCATTCATGTGCAATCACGTGTTCAAGTTCTGTAAAGGTAAACACTTTTCTCTTTAACTTATCTATTCAATAGAATGTGAAAATTGAGAATTTGTATGAGGCTCTTGTTGATAACCTACTATGAGATATCCCAGAAACTTCCTTTCTTTTGCCCAAATGAACTCTCCATTGAGTAACAAGACTATACCACTCTTTTTTTATGATAAAAAGACTATACCACATATGAATAACAAGACTATACCACACTTTTATTTGTTAATTTAGGCACAAGTTATTTCATGTTATAACTAAATTATTTCTACAGATGATTACATTACAACATTGTGCTTATAAACACAACGTGGAAGTTTTTGAACAGATTTGTGAATTTTCCAATGTTGAACACATTGTGCTTTGAAACCATTTTTTTAGGGTTTTTGATTTCTGCCAACAGTGATGTGGAACAGTAAGTTATCAGATAGAAGTCCCAATGGCCAAGAATTAGACACTTATGGTTCAGCAACTGTAGCAATAGACCATGTGAGTGCAATTTTGGGATTTTGACAAGTTTTGAGTGGCACTGAGTGTAGACAGTAGACAATAACAGAGCCGTATTCTATTGAATTATGATAGTAGTCATAAGGTGCCTTGGTCAAAAAACTTCAGCTATGGGGAAGCAAGGTCTTTCCTAGACATGAACTTCATAAATGGAAACCAGTGGCTAAGACTATAGCATTGCAATGCATCAATCATATGACTATAAATGGAATGAACAAATATGACAAATATGACTACTTTTAAAGTCGGGTGTAACTAAAATCCGACTTTAAAAGTGAAAATATATGTACACGTGCGGGTTTTCCCAAAAACTGAAGAATTTTTTTTAAAAAAAAATCATGTACTTTTAAAGTCGGATGGTTAAAAGTCTGACTTTAAAACACTTCTTTTAAAGTCGGACATCCTCCCGACTTTAAATCCCCTAACATACTAAGTCGCCCTAATAGAAGTCGGACGCACATCCGACTTTAAATGTCTAAAATATCCGACTTTGAATCTTTTTTTTCCACTAGTGAGTGCTAGATATATGAGTATTTCCCCACCATCGTGGTGTGGAAAGACTTCGGTGCCAGTCAACTTCCACGTTGCAGCAGGTGGGCGAACAAGAAGTGCGATAGTATCAAGCTTCCGGAGTTTCGGCAGCTGCTGGATGACTTGCAGAGGGAGCAGGTCATATGGAGCCCCTGGGACGACCACAAACAGTACCTCCGGTTTCACAACATTTCATTATTCAGAGGTTGGCTGCTGTGGGGGGATGTGGCGGTGCCTTATATGCCAGACAGGGTCCGTTGGCAGTTTGGATATGTTCAGCAGATTCCTGATCCACCTATTTCGGGCCCACGTCCATCTCCGGAGGTCATACTACAGCAGCTGATGTTCTATCAGTCCCCAGCGCGGGCTTTCAGGGACAGCGGTCGACAGACACCCGTCCAGGGTGCTTGTGATGACGAGTACCTACCGTGGTACTTCTAGGTGTCCATTCCCCGCCTGACTCCGGCTCTGCCTTTACCTCCGGCTCCGCCTTCACCTGCAGCTGCTGAGGATGTTGTTCCACTTCCCTTCGTGTCCAGGATGACAGCAGCTACGCATGTCCAGGATGCCTATGATCGTCTTTTGTCAATCGACGGAGTCGACGGCATTCCTGGGGATGTCTATGATAGTCTGTTGGTTGCTTTACAGATTTTGAACATTTAATTGTATTATTTTTTGTATTTTTACTGTATTATTTCGCGTAATTTGATTTCACATTCGGTTACAATTATTTTGCGCGATTTTAAATAAATAAAAAATTTACAAATTTCCGGAAAACCCATATTTCTGCCTTCCGAAAATATGTGTATTTCCAGAAATTTGTAAAAAAATAAGTTTTTTAAGGGTATTTTGGGGATTTAGCGTAAAAGGGGGGTATGGGGTTCAAGGGGGGTACAAAAAAAACACCCTAATTTTTATTATTATTATTATTATTATTATTATTATTATTATTATTATTATATTATTATTATTATTATTATTATTATTATTATTATTATTATTATTATTATTATTATTATTATTATTATTATTATTATTAACTAACAAACAAAACATGAATCGCTCTTACAGGTTACCATAAGAACAGGCTAACCGGTTACCATATGAACAGGTTACTTTTATTCCACGTAAAAAATAAAATTTATTCTTAGAACACAAAGCAGGAAATATGACTTCAGAACATGTAATCTGAAGCCAATTTTGATACTAAGTTGTCTGCTATGCAGCTTTTACTACTAACCCAAATTTTTTTATTAAGTTTCATAGCAATACCAAGCAAGATCCAATAGTAAACACCATAGGTTAATCAGATATATCACGAAACGACGAGGTAATCAAGATCCAATGATAAACATCCTAATCTAGTCAGTTATCTATATCCAAAATTGACGAGGTAATCACAAAAAAAAAAAAAATCTAAAAAGAAAGCAACGTTAGGATATTAAACTATTACAGATCTGAATAATAAACTATTACAAAAAGATTTAGAATATAGATTTAGAAAAAAAAATCGAGGATCTAGATTAAAACCTTACATCAATAATATCAGAAATAATAAACTATTACAAGTAGTAATAATAAAATCGAGGATAATATCAGAAATAATAAACCTTACATCATTAAAATCGAGGATATAGATTTAGAATAAACTATTACATCACTAATCAGTGACATCAAAAATAATAAACTATTACATAAATTTATTTAGAATTAGCGTACAATTGTCTTAACATTATCATCTCTAAGAAAATGTATCACATACAACACAACAAATGGTATCATGGAATCAAACAAGAACCAATATTACATACCTTAAGTTGGTAGAACTTAGACGTAACAGCTTCGTGCTGATAATGTGTTATAAAATAATCAAAACTATAGCAAACAAAGAATGAGAGAATGAGAGAATTTGGGAGTCTTTGTATTTCTCCTCACAAGTACTACTTTACATATGAGGGTGAGTCGTATTTATAGGGTGCGGATTGACAATTGAGTAGTCAACCATAAAGGCCACTACACAAAGATAATAATGGAGATGATGAGAGAAGAGAAATGGACATTCAATATCCAGTAATATTCATAACAATTTTGTAATTTTTGGTAGTGGTTAAAGTTTTTTTTACAATTCTTAATTAGTGGTTAAATTGATTGATTTTAATAGTAATAGAGAGATTATAGTAAATAGTAAATTTTAGATTATTTATTTATTGAGTACAATATTAATTTAATTTTTTGACAATTTGTAGTAGTTAAATTGATTAATTTTATTAGTTAGAGTAAATTATAAAAATAGTTAATAATTTTTTTTTAGGAAAAAAACTGAAAACAAATTTGAAAATAATCAGTGTTTTTATAAAAAAAAAGGTGAAAAAACTAATTAGTTTTTTTGGAAAAAACTGGAAAAAGAATTTGAAAAAAAAAATAGTTTTTTTTTAAAAATAGTGAAAAAAAAACAAAAACTGGCACGCGTTAGTGTGGGTTAATTTGTAGGGTATTTACTGTTTTGCCCTCAATTTATGACAAATGGCAAAATTTGAAGATCTCTACAAATGTAATTTTCCTGACATATATATTATATATATATATATATATATATATATTATAGGCTAAATAGTACTTTTGGTCCTTTATGTTTGCTCCAGATTTCACTTTGGTCCTTTATCTTTTTTTTGGTCCGTTTTGGCCCCTCATGTTTCGTTTTTGTTTCATTTTGGTCCCTCACGTTAGTTTTGACTAACGGACGCCACGCTGGCAGTTAACTACTGACGTGGCGTCCGTTTTTCATTAAATGACATGGCAATTCATTAAACATATCAGCATTTATATTTTTAAAATTTTTAAAAACACAATTAACAAAACAAGAAACCAAATTAAATTAAAACCAAATTAAAATCACTTCGTCTTCATCACTGTTGGGGCTCTCGTTCATCACTTCGTCTTCATCACTGCTTCTTCGTCACTTCGTTCATCACAGCGATTTCGTCTTCATCACTTCGTTCAAACCCAGATTCGTCTTCATCACTTCGTTCAAACCCAGATTCGTCTTCATCACTTCGTCTTCATCGCTTCGTTCAAACCCAGATTCGTCTTCTACCCTAAAAACGATTTCGTTTTCAATCAAATCTGGACAAGATTGTGATGTTCCATCTGGAATCGTAAGATTTAAACCCAGATTCGTCTTCTACCCTAAAAACGATTTCGTTTCCTCTATTGTGATGTTCCATCTGGAATCGTACTCTAGGGTTCGATTTGTTCTGGAATCGTACTCTAGGGTTCGATTTGTTTGGGTTCCATCTGGGTTCGATTAGGATTCGGGTTAGGAAATCAAGCACAAACATGAAAGGGATTTTCAGGAAGAAGAACAGCAATGAGAAAAATCGGGTTCCCTCTGGAAAAATCGTTTTCCTTCTTCCATAAACCCAGATTCGTTTTCCTCTGCTTCGATTTTCGTTTTCCTCTGCTTCGATTTTGCTTCTGATTCGTCTATGATTCTGCTTCGTTTCTGATGTTGTTGCTGGAAATCGTTTCTGATGTTGTTGCTGGAAATCGTTTCCTCTGCTTCGTTTTCCTCTGAAGAAGATTTGAAATTGTTTCTGATGTTGTTGCTGGAAATTGAAACAGAAGAAGAATTGAAATCGTTTCTAATGAAGAATTGAAATCGTTGCTGGAAGATCTTCAATGAAAAATATTTGTTTTAATTTAATTTGGTTTTTTGTTTTGTTAATTGTGTTTTAAAAATTTAAAAAATATAAATGCTAATGTGTTTAATGAATTGCCACGTCATTTAATGAAAAACGGACGTCACGTCAGCAGTTAACTGCCAGCGTGGCGTCCGTTAGTCAAAACTAACGTGAGGGACCAAAATGAAACAAAAACAAAACATGAGGGACCAAAACGGACCAAAAAAAAGATAAAAGACCAAAGTGAAATCTGGAGCAAACATAAAGGACCAAAAGTGCTATTTAGCCTATATATAGATATAGGTTACATCGATATAGATAGATAGAAAGATGATGATTTTATTATATATATTATAATTATAATGTACGTAGGTAGCTGCAGATTTTAGCAATTCAATCGAATAGATTACTTGATGACGACAACTACCTAAAATTTAGTTGTTGAAAACTTATGATAGGTGAAATGATATTTTATAGCAAAGTTTTGAGGAAACAATGGCTTTTATTTGTATTTCGGATGCTATATTTAAAAGAGAAAGCTTTCTAGATGCTTTATAACATGTTAATTGTTAACGGAACTTGACCTTATTAACGGAAATGACCCATTTACTTTTATATTTTAGATGTTGTCTTTAACATGAGAGTGGCAGGCAATTCTTTCATTGGAAAAACAAATCACTTCACAATTTGTTGTTTTTCTGATTGTATACATGGGTTGCCTTTGTAACAAGTCAAACCATGTGCACATGTGATTGCACCAAATTCTACTTGAACTTCTCAAACTTTGACTCACTAGGACCACTTTTTTTTATTTTATAAATTAGTAAATATAGTTAACTTAATATGGATCATGTCAATGATAATAAATAAAAGCCATTGTTTTTCTGATTGTATACATGGGTTGCCTTTCTCACTGCGTCGAGTTAGGCTTTGCATGCCCTGAGCCTGGCCTGCATTGAAAATGTTATGCCCGAGCCTAGCTAGTGTGACCTGTGATAGGCCAACTTTTAAGGTCTGACCTGGCATTTTGAAAAGCCTATTTTACCCAAAAAATTTACGAAAATCTACGACATTTGATTAGTGTAGACTTTGTAAATAGATGAACAAGCTAATCGATCAATGAAATTAAGATCTAATTCAAGATCTAACAAAATCTTTTGGAGAATTATTTTTATAGGACATTTTATTTAAATTTTATTTTATAATAATACTTTAAATATATTAAAAATTGATGTAGATAATCATTTTGAATAAACATAAAATGTAAGCAAATTTATAAGTTAAACTAAGTAGAAAATTTAATATAATAATATTAGTAATAAAAAATATTATAAATATTTATTTAAATAGGCCGGCCTAGTAGGCCTAAAATGCTTTTTTGACGGCCTGTAGTCTGGTCTTTTTACCTAAATAGGTTTTTAAAAAAGCCTTGGCTTGGGCCTGATGTAGGCTGGGCTATAGGCCCCTGTAGGCCAGTGTGGCCTATTCCCACCCCTACTCAAGACTCATCTAACTTAATACTTTTACATATCTAAAAAAATACATTATTTTTAAATTATATATTATATATAATATATATATATATATATCATTCAAAGATATAATACAAAGTAAAAATAAAAGAAAAACAATTAAATTAAGTGACTTAATATTTTTAGACTAGCGTGCTACACAGTAAAAAAAACAATCAGAATATTCAATAGTAGGAAAAAAAAAGAGCTAACTCAACTCGACTATTTTTTTTCTTTTGACAATCTCAATTCAACTATTTTTTTTAAACTTAACAAAAAGGCCATTGATAAATTAATTTTTAAGCACCTATTGAAGAGTTTAATCTAACTATATATATGTTTGGTTCTACGGTAACGAGAATTGACTTTGACATAATTGATTTTGCAAAATTGATTTTAGTTAAAAGTGAGTTGAACCAAACGTGACTGGTTCTATGGATGAAGGTTTTAGTATTCCACTAAAAAAAAGGGTCATACTTCGTACAACCCTCAAACGCGTGAAAAGACCAAATTGGCACTAATGAATCTTGGGCGCGCTTATTTTTTCTCTCTGAATTTACGAGAACCAGAAGTCCCGAACCCGTTCGGACCATAAGTACCGAGTATGTTATTTTTAATATCAACGCACAGGCACACTCCTTTTATGTTTTTTTAACAGGTTCGGAATTTTGGCACCGAACTACTATTAGAGTACTGTTAGCATACACTTAACCAATGTCTTAGTTAGTTACCGCATTAGTTAGCATACACTTAACCAATGTATTAGTTAGTTACTTTGTTAGTATCTTGTTAGATAGTTTCTGGTTGTTAACTAGTTACTAACTATTCTGTTAGTTCCACGTCAAAAAAAATTAGTTCTGTTAATTAGTCAAATACCCATTGTATATATTCAGTACTGTAATCAATGAAACAACTAAGAAGCTCATTTCACAATTCATTCTTCCACAAATCGTTTTAACTACAGTGTCATGTCAAAAACCAATTACAATCATGCATTTCAGTCAAGCATAAGCAAAACAGTATTTTAGCCAAGGTATAACTGAAATCGAGACTTATTTACACTATTTTAACCAATCTATTTCATGTCACTTACTCAATAGCTTTTTCTCACTTGTTGACATTAATGATTGAATTAATAAAAGTTTATGATCCTTAAAACATGTTGGAATCTAGTCACAATCATACTTCTTCAGCCTTCGAGTTAGAAGCTCTTACCCTACAATACTATTTTAATTTGGACTATTTTTGGTTACATGAGTTTCTGTCCAGAAACTTTACATTCTGTCAAGTTACAGTTAGGTTCGGACCTTATGGTCCGAACCGGTTCGGTGATCAACTACCGTACCCAATGGTCACACCAGACACCCCATAAATGGTTCGGCGTGTAAGTCTCGAACTGGTTCGGAAGTTCTGAACGAAACCACGTTTTTTTGTTGACTCGGTCTGAAAGTACCGAACGAGTTCGGACTTTATCCTCCGAACCTAACATGGGACCAGCGTCCACGTTTATTCCACGTGCGGGCAATTTGGGAATTTTAAAAATTTGGGGGTGTCCACCGAGTAGACGGGGGGGGGGGGGGGGGTTGTACCAATTACCACAAAAGAAATACCAATAAAAGGCACATTATTGTATCAAACAACGCCCATATGCCAAACCCCAAAGGGTGGTACTTCATACAACCCCCAAGCTACTAAGTAGACACCCCCAAACACCCAAAATAACCCTCCTTCAAAATACCAAATCCCTTCCCTCTCCCTCTCACTCTCACACACACCCCCTCCATTCCGACTCTTCTTCTCCCTCTGAACCCTACTACTCTCCTC
The DNA here is from genome assembly GCA_039519185.1 of Astragalus membranaceus. Classification (NCBI taxonomy): domain Eukaryota; kingdom Viridiplantae; phylum Streptophyta; class Magnoliopsida; order Fabales; family Fabaceae; genus Astragalus; species Astragalus membranaceus. The sequence continues at coordinate 87,893,136 of CM076848.1, read as the reverse complement.
CCTCAATCTCCGCCCTCTTCTTTTCTCCCTCAAGCTCGCACTCTTCTCTTCTCACATTGCCCCCTCGTCGCATCTTACGGTCTCCACAGGTAACCATTTCTTTCGTTTTGTCATTCTGCGTTTTCTTTTCTGGTTTTCGCATGGTTCGACACAAAAGTTCCGAACGAGTTCGACCCAGAACCTTCGAACCATGTGTAGTTTGCTGCCTGATCTGTTGTTTTTGCATGGTTCGGATGATAAGTCCCAAACTGGTTTGACATACAAGATCCGAACGGGTTAGAGGGTTACGTGTCGAACCACCCTATTTTTTGAACTTTCTGAATTCTAACAGTTTGTTTAATTTTTTTTAGTATGGCAAAGACAAGAGGTGGTGGTAGTTCTAGTCAGAGACAGGATGATAATGAGAGAGTTCGTCCTACGGCGTCCGTCCGCAACAGGAATGCTCAGAACAATCCACGTGCACGTGGACGCGGAAAAACAATCCCACCCCATGCTGATGCTGCATTGCAGTATGATGACTTTGAGCGCGATGCTGAGGACTTTATAGCTGCTGAGTTGGCTGGCCCATCTGGTGACCCCATTGATACTTCTAGCCCATCTTCATCGAGACCTTCAGCTACTGCTGCTGAAACTGCTCGCACATCTTCAGCTAGAGCTTCAGTCTCTGCCTCTGCACCAGCCACCTTCCCTTACCCTAGAGGTCCAAATGACAGATCTGTGTTGGCTACATATGGCGCTCATGTTGCTCGCCAGATATGGGACGGGATAGTATGTTTGTTATTACTCAAGTTATGTTTTTTAAAGATTTTATATTTAGTTAATTATTTAGGTTTTACAAGTTTTGTTTATAATCATAAATGTAGGAACGTGAGCCGCTGATGGGTCACAACCACAATCTTAGGGGGTTTCAGATTCATGCAGACATTAAGGAGTACATAGTGGGTTCTGATTTGTATCCCCTTCGGGATTTGAGCTTCGCCAACATTAATATTGGGTTGGTGAATGCCTTCGTGGAGAAATGGCATTCAGAGACATCCAGACCTTTTCGACCCTTGGAGCCGCTCAGCTACTTTAGGGGGTTTGTACGTCATGCTGGGTGCATGATGTCGTATCTGCCTGATCGTGTGGTCAGGCAGTTTGGATTTGTACAGGGGACCCCAGTTGACCCCAAACCTCCTAGACGGGTGCCTGTTTCCCGTAAGGAAGCTGACAAAATGTGGGCCAATTTCAACAATCATCTTATTCAGCGTGGTCTGGCGGTAGAGGATGGGAGCCCAAACACGGTTGAGGGCTACTTTGCTTGGTATAGGAGGTTATCCCACCCATACCTACAGTCTGAAAACTACCCCTTAGATGATGGAGAGCTGAGACAGGTATGTATTTTATATTAGTCTTATGGTTTTATTAAAGTTGTCTCATATTATTAATTACTGTCTTTCCTGTCTCGTAGGCTATACCAGAGATGGCAGACCTGTTTGATGAGATGGAGCAGGCACTTGAGGGTAGGATTCCAAGACAGACCCGTGCATGGGGAATACTTGAGAGGCTGAAGACACTGGTGAGGCCATTCACACGGGGGATTAAGAAGTATGGTTGTGTCTACCAGTGGAGAGGGAGGCAGACACAGTAGTTGTATTTTTTTTTTGTTTTTTATGAACACATTTGGCTCTGTAAGACATATTTATTTATATATATATATACAAGTAGCGTATTATTTATGTGTTGTTTGTTGAAAATTAGGCAGTTCAGAAGTTGTTAAAAATATGTCGCTTAGTTAATTTCAGGACTCAATAAGATTATAATAAAAGCTGATTGTGGTACAACAGTTCGATATTAAAACTCCGAACCAGTTCGGTGCCACAAATCCGAACTGGTTCGATGCCAACAATCCGAACCTGTTATAAAAACCATAAAAAAATAAGCGCGGCCAAGATTCATTAATGGCAATTTGGTCTTTTCACGCGTTTTGGGGGTGTCCACTGAGTAGATGGGGGGCTGTACGAAGTATCCCCCAACCCCAAATAATGCGTTCTTATCTTCTTACATACTATTAAAAGGCCCATTTGGGGTTAACTATGTTTTTAGTCCTTATAAAGTTTGAAAATTTTGTTTTTAGTTCTTTTAAAAAAATTCATTAACTTTAAGTCCTCATATTTTTCTTTGTCAATGTTTTTTAGTCACTTATAACTTTTAATAGTGCTTAGAAGCGCTATTAAAAGGTCCAAATAAGTGTTATTAAAAGTTATAAGGGGAATAAAAGCATCGTCGAAGGAAAATATGGGAACTAAAAATTAGTGAAATTTTTTATAAGGAATAAAAATAAAATTTTCAAATTTTATAGGGACCAAAAATTTATTTAACAAAATTTTATATTCACGAATTAAAAAAAAAACAGATGCCATAAATGGTGAGTGTGCTTTCCACTTTTTTAAAGCCATGGTTATATTCACGGGTGATACTGTATTTGTTATAAATTGCTATGAAATTATAAATACATTAAAAGTTGCAAAGTGTAATAAAAGCAAAACGAAAAACTCCATAAAAGGCGATATTTCAAATATATTAAGATAGTTGTGTTGCAAAAAGTTTAAAAAAAAAGTCGGTATCATCTTATAATAATGGCGCTCCTGTTAGTGCGCTCTTGTTGCTGCTCCCGTTGGCACTGTTGTTGCTGCTCTAGTTGCCGCTCCCGTGCGGCTCAAGAAAAAAAGTGGATGAGATTTAATTATTGATTTTTTTAGGAAAAATAATTTTGGATTTTTTTGCTAGCGGCATCGCTTTTTTTGACAATCGGCAGTGGTTAAATTAATTGAGTTCAGTAGTTTTGAGTAGATTAAAGTAAATAATAAATTCTACATAATTTAATATTAATTTTATTAAGTTTATTTAATTACTGATTTTTTTAGAAAAAATAACTTAAAAAAGAATCTTTTTTTTTTGAAAAAAAAAAGAAATTGATTGCGCGCGTTAGCGCTGCAAGCAGCTTTTGCTGCTTTTTGGGGCTCCCATTGGCTCTCTCGCTGTTCCTGTTGGCGCTTCCGTTGGCGCTCTCGTTGCTGCTCTCATTGCTGCCGTGAGGCTCACGGGAAAAAAAATGGATGAGATTTAATTATTGATTTTCTTAGGATAAATAATTTTGGAATTTTTGCTAGCGGTATCACTCTTTTTGACAATTGGTAGTGGTTAAATTAATTGGGTTCAGTAGTTTGAGTAGATTATAGTAAATAGTAATTTCTACATAATTTAATATTAATTTTATGTAATTACTAATTTTTTACAAAAAATAAGTTAACAAAAAAAAAGTTTTTTAGTAGTGGGTATTTTGATTATGTTGATAGTAGAGAGAAGTGGAAAGAGTGAGAGAGAGGAAAGAGAAAAGTAAGTTTTAAAATGAAATAAAAAATTAAAAGATGATGTGAGAGTACGACCCACTAATGATAAAAGTGGGAGAGAAAAAAATGAAAGGAAATAATTTGAAATGACATTTTTATTCTTATGATTCAGATAAAAGTGAATGATAATTTTGTATTTTTGGTAATAGGTTGTTTGTATATATTGATAGTAGATAGATGTTATTCTGTAAACTATAAAACTATACAACATATTGAATGTGTAGACAAATCAAAGGTAAATCTGAGGTCCAAAATGTCAAAGAAATACATTGTTGTATGAATAATAGTGAATTTTATGTTAGAAGTACATTTTGACTGATACTTGCATAAAAGGTATGATACTTGCATAAAAGGTATGTTGAAAGTAGAATGTAACTGAGAAAATTACAACAATGGAACTCAGTATACAAGCTAATGTTATTCTGTAAACTATAAAACTAGACAACATATTGAATGTGTAGACAAATCAAAGGTAAATCTGAGGTCCAAAATGTCAAAGAAATACATTGTTGTATCAATGATAGTGAGTTTTATGTTAGAAGTAGATATGATACATTCTCCCAGCAAAACTAGTTTCATGTATTGATATAAATCCTGCAATGTCATCCATTGTTACATCACACTAGCTCATTTCTCGGGTGTCCCATTCGAGTGCTCATCACCAGTTCCATTTGTCAACCGATTTGCGCTATTGCTAGAATGATTTGAATGTGGCGAATATGTAGTAGAAGCAGGACTTCCTCGTGAAGACCGGGTTGCTGCGCCTGCGCTGCTTCTTGTTACTTTCAGTCGAGCCTTTCTACCCTGAGGCGAAACATACAAGAAAGAAAAATAATGAGTAAATCTTGTTAGTGAATGTATCATCATTCACCATGTTCAACTCCAGAAGATAACATAAGAGAATAACCTTCCCCATACACTTCTCCAGATGGGGCGCGAACCTCCCTGCCATGATAGATCGATTGCAATTCATGCACTCGAATATTTCATTTGCGACGGAAGGATGAGTTTGTCCGAATATGTCAACCACATACTTGCCATTTGCTTCATTACTATTACTAGGATCAGCCATCCTAGCCCTAGCTTGTGCTGATAGCTTTAATTCTCCATCTTCTTCTTCCCAATTGGAATCAAGACCCAGCTTGGCTACTCTATGACACTCTGATGCCACATCAACTATAATGGAATCGAGGAGATCCCTGAAAAAATGAGATGAAATCTGCAAAACATCGCAACTGAGCAAATAACTATACAAGATAGATATATGAAAACGAGTATTTGATTATTCCTAATGTTTCAATTCACAGACAACAAATTAATTTAGGCATATGCAGATGAGATATAATTCACAATAGAAAGAAATGCTAATATGCTAGAAAGGTAGGAGTGGAGATTGGCATATCCATGATTTCCCAAATCATTATTTCTGAAACAAAGATATGATAGTAGATCCAAAGGTTAGATGTTCAAGATAGGCTTTCCACTTCATGCATCACTAAACCATTTTCTGCTTCATCCAAATTTCTCTTTAGACTTTAGAATAACAGCGAAAGAAGAAACTCCAACAAATCAAGGATCACTACCAGTACAAAGTATTGAATTGGACTGATAGTCCATGTGAAGGATACACTCACAGCATACAAATTTGATTATGCTGGTGATACAAGGCTTAAGTAATTCAATTTGATATTTATTATAATATCTTCACCATTGTATTATATTATCCTTGATAGCTGAAATGCATCTAAGCATGTTTTGCAACAAAAAATTGTTGGACTGTGAAAATGTGTTAGGATTTTGGAGCAAAAAAAACTATTATTTACATGTTTACTCAGAATGAAGAGCACACCTCTGAATGTGGTGACAAGCTTTCCTCATTCGGAACTGACATGACTCTTGACCAAGGCTTTTGGTTCCTTCCTAATTGACCGCCATTACTGGTGAAAGTCAGAAACAAGCACAAAAGCTTATGGACAAACAATAAAGGAAAAACATAGTAACAAAAGAAAACAATAATGATGTCTACAGGAAAGTTATTAATGATATCTGAATGATCTGAACCTATTGTGCAGAACAAATTTCATTTTGAACTTTAAAATATTCCAAGATGTCACTAAAAAAAGCGAATGACACTGAGCACAATTGTATGGGCATGCACAACATAAAAATGAGAGGATAATTGCTTAAACATTCAAAAAGGAGAAATGAGTTCGGGAGTTATATTGAATTGTATTTGTTGAATCCCCATATCGAATAGAGATATGGCCTAAGTAATTCTTATAGGCTTGGTCAGTCATCACCTTACAAGTCGATTTTGTAGGGATGAGTTAGACTCTAAGACCAAATTTAATATGGTATCAAGGCCTATCCTAGATATGTTATTGGGCCAAGATCTCTATTATTCCACCCATTTGTTTATGTTCTAGTCCTAGATGTCCAGCCCAGGGTGTGAGGGACTGAGCTGAGATCCACGTTATTCCTCCTACATCAGTCTACGCTTCAATGTCCTGTCCTAAGCGTGAGGGGTGTGCTGAAATCTCACATCAACTAGAGATATGGCCAAAGCAATCCTTATACGACTTGTGCAGTTCTCACCTTACAAGATGGTTTTGTGGGAATGAGTTAGACATTGCGATCTATTTAAGAATATTGATCTATAATTCTATATATGATCAATGGGAAAATGAAAATCAAAACGGAGGACTCTTAGTTAGTGGTTCAATATTGCTACCTGATTTTGCAGTAAGATCGTATTAAAATTCTATTATCATTGTGGTTAAGTGCACATATACACAACAGATGGTGAAGCAACAATTATATGAAGATTGACAAGAATATATAATTTAACAATAATCCCTCTTATCTCCATTTCAACATGATAAACATAAGAAAAGAATGAATAATTTTATCATTCAGGAAATGGGGCAATATTTTCTATATATCATTTATACAGATTTTTCTTTACTGTCAATACATAAAAGAACATATATCCTCCACATTCTTCAATTTCTCTGATCTCCAGGCTCCAGCTCAAGATTACAGAGCACAAGGAAATAAAATAATTAAGAAAAAATTCAACATCTACAGTCACAAATTGATCTTTAGTACATAATAACTAGAGTACAAAAGTAAAGTAATCAAGCCTAACTAACCACTGAATCTTGTTAAAATAAAATTGAAGAATTGAACAATCATCCAACTATCAGGATTAAGCAGGCACCAATCAAGAACGAGTTCTGAAAATTCAGATGGTAACTAAACATTCAGTAACTACGCAGAAACACATCAAGGGTATATGAATAATGGAAAAAAGAACCGTAGATAAATCAAAGAAAGGGCATAAATTAAACAAATAAACAAGAGAAAAGAGGCGTCTTGTTGGAGATGAAGTGAAGTTCGAACCTTTAAGAGAGAGGGAGATCACAGGGAATCGTCGAGAGAAGAAGCGGGTTTAACGGTGAATCTGTGATACAGTGTTTTTGTTCGAAGTGCGAATCCCTCGTTTGGACGCTGGGGTACAATTTTCGAAAATCAAAATCAATGGGTTGTTTTTGGTCCAAATATTATTGGGTTAAAAGAACAAAATATGAAGGGTTTTGCTTTCCCCACACCCCCTCCTACTCAAAACACACCCCTTCACCCTATACATTTACTAAACTAACCCCACTTAAAATTGATTTTCTCCCTCTACCCCTCTCCCTCTTCTTCTCCTTCAACACAACACACCCCTCTAAAATCCCAAACCTCCCCCCCCCCCTCTCCACTCCAAACCCACCCATCCTCACCTTCATCATTCACTCCTATTCAACTACCCAACATTGGCAACTAGCTCAAGGTAATAACCCTACCAAACTTTTTTCATTTTGGTTCTGTTTTCAGTTTTTCACGCCATTTTTTTTTCTGTATTCGCGCTTCGTTCGAACAGGGTCGTTCGAACATGTTCGAATGATCGTGTTCGAACAGGTGTTTAATGGGGTGTGACTTTGCTAGGTTCGAACAGTGTTCGCATAAGGCCGTTCGAACAGTAGCAGATGAGATGACAACTGACATCGTAGAATCCCAAGATTTTACTAGTTCGTTCAAAACGGATACGGTAATAATGAATTAGTTGTTTTAATTTTAGCGAACTATTCAATTTATTTAACTGACACTTAGTAATTGAATTTCAGTTATTCCCTAGTCGTGAGGAGCTGCTGACGTGGGTGCGTGCGGTTGGAAAATCTCTTGGGATGGTGATTGTTATAGGAAGATCTGACACCTGACGACGATCAGGTAAACAATACTGCATGTTGATTTGTGATAAAGCTGGATCTTACAAGACAAATGTTGAGGAAGGCACGAACACTAGAAAATGTTGTTGTCAGTTCAGACTGAAAGGGAAATTTATTAAGAAGCTTGGAGGATGGATTTTGAGGGTTATGAATGGAACTCATAACCATGGTATGGCTACTTATCATGAAGGACGTCCGTACATTGGTAGGTTATCTTCAGAAGAGAAGGATCTAGTGGCTAGAATGACTAGGAACCATACTCGGCCAAAATTGATACTGAATGAGCTGAAATTGATGAAGCCTGATGATAACTATACGGTTGTGAAACAAATTTACAACTGTCGTCAAAGGCAAAGGTCGGCTATGCGTGAGGGTAGGACTGAGCTCCAACAATTGATGTTTTATTTGCAACGCGATAATTATGTTTACTGGACTCGACTTGCAGAGGGAACTACCGTTGTGAAGGACATCTTTTGGGCACATCCAGATTCCATTGAGCTTCTAAACACCTTCCCGGTTGTTTTGTTGATTGATTCCACCTATAAAACCAACCGGTACAGGTATCCGTTGGTTGAGATCGTTGGTGTACAGGTAACGACTTGGCAGGACCTTATCCCAGTTTCATAGAGTATGTCAGGACCACCTGGCTAGACCCCTTCAAGGAAAAATTCATTGATGCATGGATAAATAACCATATGCACCTTGGCAACACTACCACCAACAGAGTTGAGTCTGCACACTCTCACTTGAAGCAAATATTACGAGACAGTAGGGGAGATTTGTGTAAGTGCTGGGATGGAATGCAAACCATGCTTAGGATACAACATTCTGACCTTAAAATGCACTTCGAGCATAGTTTGAGTAGAGTGAAAGTACACCACTTGAAGAAGAAGATTTTTGATGAAATTAAGGGTTTAGTTTCATCTAATGCTATAGACCATATTTTGGATGAGATGCAACACACTGGATCCGTTTCACTTAACCCATCATTATGTCAACACACGCTCCGGACCACACACGGACTACCATGTGCATGTGAGCTTTCAAGGTATGATGTACAAACTCATAATTATATTGTGTCTACAAAAAAGACTTGTTTATGTCAATTGGGTTGTCACTAAATCAATGTCGCATTTTTTGTAGGGTTATGATGGACTGCACTCCAATTCCCTTGAGCATGATTCACCAACATTGGCAGAGGTTGAATTTCAAAATACAGACAGAGGTAATGGATGATGAGTTGAGTGTAGACATTGAACTTGAAGCTATCAAAAGAAGGTTTGAGGCCTCTGATCACGCCGGTAGAGTTATGACTTCTACACTAGACTGTATGGTGGTATTGGTAAGGTCACATTTTTTATGAGGGCATTGTTGAGGGCACATCATGGACATAATGTTGAAGATAATTGGATGACTACACCAGATATGGGGTATCTAATCAATAACAAGTACAAAGTCGTCCTGACTTGTTGGTCACCTAATTGTTGTTACACAATTTTTCCATTCAATGTTGCACCATTCAGAACTGCCCGACAGTTCAACATCCTTTTGGTACCAGAACACAAACACTTTGTACAGGTAAACTGTCTTCTATTTAGATTCAATGTAGTAATTCCAAAACATTACATAACATTCTGTTTTTTGTTGTCTTTTTGAAGGTCTTTATGAAGCCTGGAAGTCCAATGCCCTTGCCGGATTTGATATGGAATACTAATAGGTCACACATAGCAAAGGGTTGGGACTCGCTTTTTGTTGGCCGGATACAAAAGTGGAAGAATTTGCTCATACAATCACAACCCCCCCATCCCCTTCCTTGTGTAGATTTAAGTAAAGATAGTGATGGTAGTTAATATTAAGTTAGGTTTATAATTTTGGTACTGTATAATTTTGGTACACAATGTTGTATAATTTTGGTACATAATGTTAAAGTTAGGTTTATATTTTGAAATCACCAAAACTGTGTGCTGATTTAGTTAGTTTCTGTTTCTGCATAACAGTGGTTCGCATGTGGCCATTCGAATGCCTGTTCGAACGCACCCATTCGAACACGTTCGAATAAAGCCATTCGAGGCAGCCAAAACACACCCTCACACCATCAGTTAACAATATTCCTAAACACGGATGACATTATTCGAACAAGTTCGAACGATGTCATGCGAACAATACCAATTCCTTAACACGCACAACGTCGTTCGAACTGGTTCGCATAACCTCGTTCGAACAGTCACTTAACCCGTGTTACACGAGCCTCTCACGCGAGGTCATTTTGGGGAAAAATAAGTTGGGGGGTGTGCGAGGAGTAGGAGGGGGTGTGGGGAAAGCAATACCCAAATATCAAAACTTTAATATACCAAATCCTATGGCTGCTGCTATTTGCACCCCTATTTATTAGTTACACATCTTACTGAAATGACATAAATATTCAGCTCTCTCTCTCTCTCTCTCATCTCAAATGTTAGCTGAGTCAACTCACTTTACCATTTTAATCATACAGAATATTACACACTCTAGTTTATATCACATGTAAATTGAAGTTGTCTACTATACTTCTACTATCTACTACTATAAGCAAAACAACCACCACCAATTTTACAAAATTACTCATAACTATAAATATTATCAAAACATCATTTTGGGGTTAATTTGGTAATTAACTAACAAAAAAAAGTTACTAACTTTTTAAAAAACCTGAAAAGTAGCGGTAGAGAGAGAGAGAGAGAATGTGAAAAAGAGACACAGAGAAGAGACACGGAGAGGGATAAAGATATATATATATATATATATATATATAGAGAGAGAGAGAGAGAGAGAGAGAGAGAGAGAGAGAGAGAGAGAGAGAGAGAGAGAAAAGACATTGAGAGAGGAAAAAAGAGTGAGAGAATGTGAAAGAGAGAGAACGGAGATGCAGAGAGAGAATAAAATGAGAGCGAGAGAATGTGAAACTAATCAATTTAACTACTAGGAAAAATTCCAAAATAACTTTTTACTCTCTTAGAAGAAAACGAGAAGACTTAATGACTATTCAAACTAATGATAAATATTAAAAAACACGTGACAAATTTTTGTCACGAATATTTAAAAAAAAATGGCAAATAATTGTCACTGATATATAAAAAAACACGGGAGCAATATTTGTCAGTGATAATTATAATTTTTAAAGACTACTTACTATAAATCTACTCTCTATCTACTATCAACACAAAAAAGCACAGGAAAAATATGGTGAAGGATAAAAATAATTTATTATAAATCTTATTGACCAACTGAAGTGGCAACGAGAGAGACAACGAGAGCACCAACGGGAATGCTAATAGGAGCGCTAAGGGGGTGCATATTTTACCTTAAATCTCATTTTCCCTTTTCTTCATTTTTACTCCATCTAAAATTTACTATTTACTATAGGATCGGCAACGAGAGACTCACAATGGGATAGGCAACGAGAGCCGCAATGGGAATGACAACGGGAGTGACAATGAGAGAGGCAACAAGAGCGCCAATGGGGGTGCATATTTTACCCAAAATCTCATTTTCCTTTTTCTTCGTTTTTACTCCATTATTAATTTTATTATAAGAAGATATCGACTTTTTTAAAAAAAATTCAAATAAAACTATTTTAATAAATTTGAAAATATAGCCTTTTATCAAGTTTTTTCTTTTTCTTTTATTACATTTTGCAACTTTCAATGTATTAATAATTTCATAGCAAATTATAACAAATACAGTATTACCCGTACGTATGCACGGGTAAATAACTAGTTCTATTCTATAAATTACAGTTAGCCCATAATATATTTGAGTAGCTTTTTTTTGACACAATATATCTGAGTAGCTAAATGTTATAACTCATTTAAGCTTTGGTTCTTATGATTCTCTTTGGTCTCGTACCGTTTGGCATGATCATTAGTAACTTAGTACCAACTTCCTCCCGTGCAATTAGACATGGCAATGGGGCGGGGCGGGGACGGGTTTAACATTCCCCATCCCCATCCCCGATTTCCATATTCATCCCCGTTCCCCGTCCCAAACCCAACGGGGATGAAGAATTGATCCCCATCCCCGTACCCAACGGGTTCGGGGATCCCCGTCCCAACCCCGTCCCCGCAGTGGAATTCATTTTTTAAAATTTAAAAGTAGTTTTTACCTGTCTCAAACCCAAACCCAAACCCGAACCCGCCCCCAAACCCAAACCCACACCCAAACCCGCCCCAAACCCGAAAACAGAACATTTATTGGTTTATATAGTTGATTAATAAAACGAAAACAGAACATTCTGTTGAATCATCATCAATCTGAACAACAAATATACACAAATATCATGTTTAAAATGAACATGATATTAAAATGATATCAGAACATGATATTAAAACGAAAACTGAACATTCAAATAAATCATCAATCTGAACATGATATCAATCTGAAATAAACCATCCAAATAAACCAAATAAACCATCTTAAAATGAACAACAAATAACTCAGTATATCATTCTGTTGACGTCTTCACTCTTCAAAGTGGGAAGTGACACAACTAGTCAATATTTCACCTACAAAATAAAAAATAAATGTTAAATATAAACACTAAAGTTGATAAAATTGGAAGGTGGTGATAAATAAATGAATAGTAAATCTCACCTTCATCATCGGGGTCTATTTCATTGAGTAAAGTAGCATACTCATTCAATTGAGAACTCATACCACCTATAAATATGAAATTCAATACAACAGTAAATCATCAAATTACTCTATTGTGAAGCTTTAAGTTTATTACAATTTGCCATTTGTATACATGAAGACATATGTAAAAACAATAAGGCAATAAGCAATAAAACAATTCATTATTAGGAAATCATTATCTCTAAGTTCAAAGCAATTTTTTCAATAGTAACAATTCAATGATGAGACACAGATAGTAGAAATTCAATGTTTTCAATAGTAACAATTCAATGCTTTCAACAATTCAATGCAAATTTTCAATATAGATAGAAATTGAAATACAAGTAATTATTTTCCTGTCTTGCTAATCTATTTTCAGAGGGAATGTACACAATTATTTCAGAGGGTATACAATCCACTTTATTTTATTATACCAAAAATGGAACAGGAACGGCAAACAGATAAGATTAGGGAAACTAAAAGGAATGATAAATTTGTCAAAACAAAACAAGTAGTAGAATGGCAATATAATGTCATATCCAGACTCAGAAGTTCACATTGTTGAATGGCAATATAATGTCTTATAATACTTATATCTTCACACCAAATTTGTGTGTGTGACCCTGCCCATACCAATCTATACCTAATTATGAACCACTTTTTCTTAATTGTAGACAGTAAGCAAATAAACAGAGCTAAAAGAATTAACATATTGGTCTTTGTATGAATAACTCTATCAGCAGAAATCACATTCACATGGTTATCAGCAGCCTCACTAAATTTACCAAACAAACAATTTTGCAGTTTGTGATGCCCAAAAGAAGCATAACATTGCCCTTGAGCCTGTACATACTACATAGTAGGGTCCTTTTTTGGTAATAGGAAGTTAAATACTTAGTTGTTTAGAAAGAAAGGCATTTGCTTTGATACCAAGTTCCAACACATTATATAGCAGTATAAGAATGCCATTTGCTTTGACAGCTGGAAAGTAGAAATCGTAGATAAGTTTCAGATTGTTGAAAAGATAAAGCAAAGGAGAATTCTAGTAAACAACTTTCTGAAATGCATTTGCAAATCGGAGGGTAGCAATGTATAAAAAAAAAACAAAATTTCAACTTAAAAATCAAATTGAAAACAGGTAGAAAAAGAGCATAACGTCGTCATTTCAATAACCGTACCAAAACAAGCACAAACCGAACAAACCCCAGGTTACAAAATCTCTTCAAACAAAACAAAAAACAAAATTTTAATCTCAACTTATCCACACTTCCTAATAATTCGTTAGATCCCCTTTGCACAGTAAGTTGCAAGACACAGAAAATTTTCAATAGTAGCAATGATGATTCCATAAGCAAGATGAGTCTCTTATTCACTGTGAAAAGATATCAGCCTAGAATGTGATGCCTAAGGATGGAGAAGGGTTAACAAGTTTAACATACCCGAACGAAGCGCGAGAAGACGAGAAGGCTGAGCCGCGGCGCTGAGTGAGGGACGGACGGAGGCGCTGTCGCTGGCTCGCTGCGTTTGAGAGAGGGACGGAGGCGGAGGCGCTGTGAGAGTGAGAGAGGGGTGGAGGCGCTGTGACTTGTGAGATGTGACTTTACGGAGGCGCTGAATAGTGAAGAGAGCGAGAGAAGAGAACGTATTACTATGTTATGTTAGGTGTTTGTGTTTTTAGGGTTTCTAATTTTGGAGGGGCATTAATGTAATTCCAATATTCGGGGCGGGTTCGGGGACGGGTTCGGGGACGGGACCTATATCCCCATTACCTGTACCATCCCCGTTTTTCAATTTCGGGGAAAACCCAAACCCAAACCCAAACCCAGTCAAAGCGGGGAAAACCCGTCAAATCGGGGCGGGTTTGGTTCGGTCCCCACGGGTATGGGTTTCGTTGCCATGCCTACGTGCAATCCTTGCACGGAGCTATAATTATTAAAAATATATAGTATTATATATAATTTATTAAATCATTTAAACTCATAATTTAGTTCAATACAATTCAGTTGGTTAATTATTTATTCAATTATTTTATCTAAATTAATATGAAACAAAAAAAAAACTAATAAAAAAATCATTTTGAATAGCTAAATTTTTTCTGAACCCTAAAGTACTCCAAAACATACCGCTTGGCGTTGCATTTTACATATTTTGTCACGAAAATTTTAAATACCAAGGAAATCCAAGAAACCTTGATAATTATATTATTGAGTATAAATGAATTTATCCAAGAGTTATGATAATCTTAGATGATTGGGAAGATATTACTCTTCTTACTGATCTTTTAAGATTTGGATTTATTGATTCAATCTATATTGACCCAAAAAATGATTTATCCAAGTTAAAACATTTTCCAGAACATATTGTTACGGGAATAAAATGATATATAAAGGGAGTTAATCCTCAGAGAACAATCTTTGTCAAGATTTATACTGTAAGTCCAGACCAAGAAAGTGAAGCAGTATATTTTGTAAAAATTGGTACCCTTAAAGATGAAGAGATAGGGGCAGAAGAATATACGACCAAGAAAGAGGCACCAACAATATTGTTGAAAATGTTGTATTATAATTCTGACTTACTGCGTATACTTACCGATACTATATCCAGTAAAAAAACAATAATATCTAGTACTAGTTAATACTATTTATTGAAGCTTCATTATGAGTTGTCACAGAAACAATGAAATTGATGGCCGAGATTTATAGATTACTCCATGTTGTCTCTTCTATATGCAAAAATCATTGTTCAATTTTTGGTCTCTTTTTTTTTACAGCAATTTTTGGCCTCTTTTATAAGTATATTTAATGCTATTGTTCCATATATACCCTTCATTTAATTGAGTGGTTGAGAATAAAGTTAAATAAGAAATTCTTTTCACTAAATAATAAAAAGGTTAATTTAGTAAATTTGGTTATGAAAACTAGTCATTCAATTGCACTTAACTAACTTTCTTTTTTTTGACAACCACTTAACTAACTTTCTTAATCACCGTAAAAATAGTTAATATTGCTTATAAAAGATACCGAAATAGTAAACAATACAATGCTGTGGTCCATAAGAGAGTACCCTAATAAAGATGGATAGAAATTTTGTGGGCAAATTTCCACCTATCTGTAGGGTGAAATTAATTTCTGTTTGGAGTATTGAGACCATCCTCTGCTTTCTCTTTAACCTTTCAGCTCAGGCTTACTCATCATATAGTTTTATGGCAAATGTAATATATTGTATAACGTTAAAAGTTTATTAAACATTGCATTTTTCAATTCATCTACTATTACCCTGATTAGGAGCAGAGGACCCTATTTTTATTACTTTAATAAAGTATGTGTTGAGACCAAGGTCGTCAAAATCGGACCGGATCGGGTGGTTCGACCCGTTGAACCGGGAATCGGACCGCTATCCGGTCCAGTTGAACCCCAAAACCGGATTGCTGAAGAACCGGGAACTGAACCGAAAAATCGGCCAAAAACCGGGAACCGGCCAAAAACCGGGAACCGGCCAGAAACTGGGAACCGGACAGCAAACCGAATTTTTTTTATTTTTCTTAAAAAATGGTATATCATGTTGATTTTGGAAAAAAAATGATAAATGATGTTGAATTTTGGTATATGGGATATTTTTTATACTTTTTTATAATTAAATTGATAAAATAAATAAATAATTAAAAAATAAATGTGTACACTAATATTACTATGAGAGTATTTACATTATACTAGTATCTAACTATCAATGATTGTTGAATATTATAATTTTATTATGTCATACTATGATTTTTTTTTTATTTTTATCCTTTATATATTGTAAAAAATATATTAAATAATGTATTTAATTAATTCCGGTTTAACCCCCGATTCAACCGATTCAACCAAAGAACCCCTGAACCGCTACCTCTGTCGGTTCAATGTCCGGTACGGTTTTGATTACCTTGGTTGAGACTCCTACATTTGATGTTATATGACTTGAAAAAGAGTTTATAAATGGAAGACATCCATCACTCCACAAGTCGAATATGTAGGGCTGAATTAGGCCCAACTCAAATTTTAAAATGATAACAGATCCTATTCAAGATCAGTTGGGTTACCCACTATTGAGGTCACCCAGGTCGCACTCCATTTGTTGGGTTCTAGGCTGGGGGGGGGGGGTTGAGAACCCCACATTCCAACTGTAGGGTTGAGTTAGGCTCAATTCAAATTCCAACTGAAGCGTGGGACTTCCTTTTGTATGTGTTTTTCTTTTCCACAAGACTCGGATAAAGAGAAAGCTAATTAATCAAACAAAATATAGATAATTAAAGAAAATAAAATAAAAGAAGGTTCGGCTCTGCACTTGGATTACTCTAGCTTCTCAGTTTGGTGAGCATTTTAGCCTGTAACTCGACCGAGACCTACATCCAGTACAGGTCTAATAAGATGTTCACACGTGGCAGTTACGTCATTAATGATGTCATGCTGATGTCATTTCTGTTTGTCACATCACCTTATTTAACGGAATGTTAACAGAGAGACCAAACTTGATGCGTTTGGTTTTTGCAGGAGCTTTTTTTAAATAAAAAAATTGTAGGGACTAAACTAGATTATTGTAATATTTTCAGGGACCAAACATATATTTAAGCCTAATAATAAACACCCCCATTTATTTTTTGATATTTGTTTACTATAGTAATAGGTCTTTAAAGATGGTCTTTTTTTTCATATCCCCCTCTTTTACCTTGTACCCCCATATTTGCATTTAACCCCAAAATACAGCTCTAAATTTTACCAAATTTTAAATGAAAACTGATTTTTTGAAAATTTCTGGAATTATCAATCAAGAGGTATTTCCGGAATGAAAAATTTGTATTCCGGAAACATCTCAAAAAGGTATTTCCGAAAATCTCCCAAAAATGACTTCCGGAAGTATGTTAAAAATGGTATTTCCGAAAATTTTCAAAATAATGGCTTCTGGATTTATGTGAAAAATGGTATTTCCTGAATGAAAAATTTGGTTTGGGAACTTTTTAAATATATTGACTTTTACCTACGAACAAAAATTTCCACTAAACGTGAGCATTCTGTCAAACTGTTTCTAGTGATGGTCTCTGTCTATAGGTAAAAGTCACTTTTTTTTTACATTGACATTTTCAGGCTTTGAAAGTGTGGGAACTTACAATGTTTTTCATGCATCCTTTTGACCAAATATTAGTGATTTTACTATCTTTAATTTCTGTTGGAACTCTAAATAATTGAATCATTGTTGAGCAATTCGTGACATGCTATTTAAATTTTTTTACAAAAGCACCCGTTATAAAAAAAATTGACTTTTAGCTACGGTTTCTATCTGTAGGTAAAAGTCAATTTTTTTTAAAACAATTTCAAATTTAATAGAACTGTTCTGGATTTACCTCTTAACACGTAATTCTGGAATTGTTTTTTAAAGTTTTTCCTGATCTACCTATTAAAACATAATTCCTGAAGGTTTTTATAAAAAAAGTGACTTTTACCTACGGTTTCTGTCTGTAGGTAAAAGTCAATTTTTTTAAAAAACCTTCCGGAATTATGTTTTAATTGGTAAACTCGAAAAAAAAATCAAAAAATGAGTTCCGAAATTACGTGTTAAGAGGTAAATCCCGGAAACTCAAAAAAATACGTTCTGAAATTACCTGTTAAAAGGTAAATCCAGAACTTTGTTTGGAGAGTAGCAGTAAAATTGGCAGTTTGGTCAATATGGGCGGTAAAATGTATATGAGGGGAGAGGGGGGGGGGGGGGGGGGGTTTACAAAAAAAAAAAATCTTTAAAGAAAGGAGCAAAAGATTATTTTTCCCTATTATCTCACCTTAGTGTACCCTTCCTGTAATTGCCTACCTAAAATTTGTAAACCGAAATGGATGTATCTATTAGTATTCTATTTTAGTTGAATTGTTTTTTTTACCAAATTTGTTCTTTTATTTTTTGGTTACAAGTATGTATAGAAATGATTTGGTTAAGTAAGAACTATTACTAGGACGGAACTTAAGTGCAAATATTGCTGTTGTTCTTAAGTGCATTTCTATTACTAGGACGGAACTTAAGTCAAGTGCATTTCTATTAATGTTGTTCTTACTGTTATCAAATAAGAGGAAGACCGCGTTCATATCATTAATTTTTTTTTTTGACAAAAAGTGTTCATATCATTTTAATACCCTAACACCATTATAGGATTACCGTTAATTAATAAAATTGAAACAAAATTGCTCAAATGAGGTTAAAGATAGGGAATTCATTGCCAAGCGCATGAGGGGGGTAATTATGGAGGTTGGACCCTCAAATGTTGTGCAAATATAATGCAGCTGTTTATAAGGTGGCGGGTTTAATTATCGAGGCTGAATTTCCTTTTATTTACTGGACTCCATGTGTTGTGCAAACACTAAATCTTGCGTTGAAGAACATATGTGCTCCCAAGAATAGTGATAAAAATAAGGTTGTTTATCAAGAGTGTTCCTGGATCACCCAAATTGCGGATGATGCAATGTTTATCAAGAACTTTGTCATGAATCACTCTATGATAGTATCTATTTTCAATTCTTTCAATTCATTATATTGAAGTTGCTTTCTGTTGCTTCAACAAGATTTGCCTCCACTATTGTAATGCTTAAGAGATTTAAGCTTCTGAAGAATGGACTCCAAGCTACGGTGATTAGTGAGCAATGGACTTCTTACAAGGATGATGATGTTGAAAACGCGAAATTTGTGAAGGATACTCTGTTGGATGATAGATGGTGGAATCAAGTTGATTATATACTTTCATTCACAGACCATATTTATGATGTTCTTAGAAGAACCGATACGGGAGCTTCATGTCAACATCTAGTGTATGAAATGTGGGATTCAATGATAGAAAATGTGAGAAAGGCCATATATCGACATGAAATAAAAGTGGAGATCGAAGAATCAACCTTTCACCAAGTTGTACACTCTATATTAATTGCCCGCTGGACAAAGAGCAGCACACCTCTCCATTGTCTAACTCATTCTTTAAATCCAAGGTTATTAAATTTTAAATTTACACTTTTTAACTTACATATTTTAAATTGCATAAATGTATAATAATCTATATACTTATTTTTAATATTAATTGTAGGTATTATAGTCATGAATGGCTAAGTGAAGATCCTAATCACTACAAAAAAAGCTGGACTTTGCGGCGGGCGAAATCCGCCGCAAAAGCCAAATTTGCGGCGGATATTTGGACTTTGCGGCGGAAGTTTTTCGCCGGTAGCCAGCTCGAAGCAAACGCGTTGCGGCGGATTATCCGCCGCAAGTTTGCGGCGGATTTAGTGGCGCCGCAAAATCCAACGCAAATTTGCGGCGGATAATCCGCCGGAAAAGGGGACAATTTTTTGACGCAATATATCCGCCGGAAAGTACCCAATATCCGCCGCAAATTATCCGCCGCAAAGTACCCCTTATCCGCCGCAAAACACCCGTTTTATTTAAAAAAAAAATGAATATAATTTTTTTAAAAAAACATTTTTTAAAAAAAAAATGTAATTATTATTATTTTAATTAAAAAAAATTATTATTATTTTTAAAAAATAAATTTTGTTTTTTATTTTAATAATTATTATTATTTTAATTAAAAAATTTTTTTGGTCATATATTCCATGCACAACTCAGCAACATTAAATTGAGACTTAAGACCCAACAACCGAACACACATTGATAATTTTGAGTCTGTAGATCCTTCAAATATGGGTTTATTTGTCTCACTCAAATACATGTAAAACCTTTGAGCTTCCTCATTTGGAACTTCGTCAGCATCTGGTTCTTCAAAATCCAAATTTACTCCAACAGCGTCAGATATCATTCCCTGATAAACATCTAACGGTTGTATTCCCCATCCTTCAGATGTCGTAGTCACTGGATAACTACTTGATGTGTGATCTACTACTTCAACCGGAACATTAACCGCAGGAACTGCAGCTACCCCTGGCGCTCCTTCCCCGTGACGACTCCATGTCCAATAATTTGGCCTAAACCCATTATTGTACAAATGAAGTCTAACTTCATGTTCATTTTTTATAGCTCGAAATGAACATTTCAAGCACGGACATCTAATACCGCCTTGTCGCCCAAATTCTTCATGATCAATGTACTTAGCACAAAAAATAAACTCTTCTACTCCTTCTACAAAACGTCGTTTTACACCAGTTCTTCCAGGATACAATCGATCATACATCCAACTACGATCCATTTTCAAGAACTATACGTATACTACACTACAATATAAATAAAATAAACTATCAATTATTTCATATTTTGATATATATATATATTTATTACTCATTTTATTTTGATATTTCAATAAACTACCAATTAATTACAAGCAACAGAATGAATTTTTTAATAATGTTATATACAAATAATTTAAACATTATAAATAATAATTCCAAATTTAATTTTAAATTTCAATTTTTATAAGACAATATATGTTAATAAAATTTATAAGTGAACTTAATAAATAAGTTTTTTCAATATAAATTAATTTGTATTATTATTGCAAACAAAATACTAAACAAAATTTTACTAAAAATAGTGAAGTAAGTAATATTTTATTAATTACTTTAACAACTAACCGTAGTGAAGAGAAGGCTCTGGCTTGAAGCTTATCCTGAACTCAAGCAGAGAGGAAAAAGCAGAGAGGAAAAAGGAGGAACCCAAACAATACCTAAACAAAAAAAACAACACAATTAGTAACAAATTCATATTATTATAAAATAATTTAAAAACGAATATTAAAAAAAAAATTAAAAACTAAAACTATTAACTAATATCAAAAACATACCTTGAAGAAATTTCCCAATAAGAGCAGAAGACAATTCGTAGGGAGGAAGCGCTACACTTCAAAAACAGATTTAGTAGAGAAGGAGAGAATTTGGGAGAGAGTAAAAGAGAAATTTTAAGAAGAGAATGGGAGGATTGTTAGAAGTGTGAAGAATGAGAAGTGGGGAATGGATATATATAGAAAAACGCAGCCCAGCGGTCAAAAGGGATTTGCGGCGGATTTGGACGGTTGCGGCGGATTTTGAAATTCAATATCCGCGGGTTTTTTTTTTCGGTGCTTTGCGGCGGATTCTGGACGGTTGCGGCGGATTTTGAAATTTAAAATCCGCGGGTTTTTTATTTACGGAGGTTTGCGGCGGATTCATGGTACTTTGCGGCGGATATTCAAATTAAAATATCGCGCCTTTTTTTTTAAAAATAAAAAATAATCCGCCGCAAAAAACACTAATCCGCCGCAAAGTACCAATTTTTTTTTTTAAAAAAAATTATTCTTTTTTTTAAAAAATTATTATTATTTTTAAAAAAAAATTATTATTTTTTTTAAAAAACTAATATTTTTTTTAAAAAATTATTATTATTTTTAAAAAATAAATTTTATTTTTTTAAAAAAATCGTTTTAATTAAAAATATATATTATTTTATTAATTTTTTTAATTATTGATAAAAAAATAAAATCCAATAACTAATTAATTTTTAATTTAAAAAAATAAAAATTGGGAAAAGCAGTAAAATATTATCACCAAAAAAATATACATACAATTAATAAAATATTTTAAACAAAAAAATAAAATAATTAAAAGCGATAAAAATTGGGAAAAACAGTAAAATATATATTTAATGTCTGCTACCCCTAAACGGAGACCTACGCCATTATCTTGATATGACACTCTCTTGAGCATTGTCGGCAGCAGCTCCATTACAGTGGCGTATGTCTCCATTTCTTTGTAAAGAAATTTCCACATTGTCGTGAACACCCCTTCATCTTTTTCGTTAAAAGTAACCCATTTATCAGCAAAAAGCTCCTCCTCATTATTTCACCACAAGTGACATATACGTTAATCAAACGCTCGGTATCATCCTTCAACTTAACAGTCCGTCCTTGCAGTTCCTCAAACTTTCTATTTAGAGATTCAACCATATTTTCAAAATAGAAAGTTTCACAAGAAACCATCTTTTGAAAAGATGATTGAATCTCTAAATAGAAAGTTTGAGGAACTGCAAGGACGGGTTGTTAAGTTGGAGGATGATACCGAGCGTTTGATGAGCGTATATGTCTCTTGTGGTGAAAATAATGAGGATGAACTTTATGCTGATAAAGGGGTTACTTTTAACGAAAAAGATGAAGGGGTCTTCATGACAATGTGAAAATTTTTTTACAAAAAAATGGAGACGTACGCCACTCTATTGGAACCCCGCTGCCGACAATGCTCAAGAGAGTGCCGTATTAAGAGATCGAGTGCCGTATCAAGAGAATGAGAGTATTGGTAGAGGTGTGAAAAAAGAAGAAGGGGAGAAGGGGTTTATATAGGTGAAACGAAGTCAAACGGTCAAAAGGCAAGATCCGCCGGAAAAGGAAGTTACCGGCGGATTTAGGGGATTTGCGGCGGACATAAGGGATTTGCGGCGGACGGAGGTGAATTTGCGGCGATTAATTAAAAGCTCGTAAAAAAAAAAAAGTGAAGCAAAATCCGCCGCAAGAACCGTTAAATCCGCCGCAAAATCCAAGACGAATTTTAATCCGCCGCAAATGTCAATTTTTCCGCCGGTAACTTTGAGGCGGACTAATTCCGCCGGAAATTCGTAGATTCCGCCGGTAACTTTGCGGCGGATCTGTATCCGCCGGAAACTCCTGGCCGGAAAAACCAATAATTCTTGTAGTGAATCGAGTCCCTCCACATCGAGACATGGAACTCACCGCTGAAAGGCTAAAATGGTTCAAAAGGTTCTTTAATGATGCAGAGGAAAGGAGGATAGTGAACACAGAGTTTGCAAACTTCTCAGATGGAAGAGAGGGTTTTGACGATACTGATTCTTTAACTGATAGAGGTATGATAGATCCAAAAACCTGGTGGTTAGTTCATGGTGCTCAAGCTCCATTACTTCAGAAGGTTGCCCTTAAACTACTTGCGCAACCTTGTTCATCTTCATGCTCCGAAAGAAATTGGAGCACATACTCATTTATCCATTCTATAAAGAGAAACAGGATGGCACCACATATAGAGCTGAAGATTTAGTACATGGTCACAGTAACCTTCGACTTCTTTCAAGGAATAGTCCCCAATATCATCAAGAAGAAACTAAAATGTGGGATGTTGCTGGAGATGAGTTTGGATGACTCGATGATTCTGGAGTTCTTGAAGTTGCTAACTTATGTTTAGATGAGCCAGACTTAGAGGTCGTCTTTTTCAATTATGACCGACTATAGGATATGATTTTATAATTTTGTTTTAGAATATTTTGCTAATTTTTTTGGCTAATACTTTTTGTATTGAAAGTACCCAATTTTGCTTGCCATTTTATAAATTTTGCTCATAAAAATATTATATATATATATATATATATATATATATATATCGGTGTCCCCATGTCTTATGTTTTGGGTAATAGCCGTGTCGGCGTGTCAGTGTCCGTTTCGTGTCCGGTGTTCGTGTCCGTGCTTCATAAATCGTAGAAGTAAGGCTAGTAGTCATCTGCTTCTAGTGTTGTGGCACAATTGGTTTCTAAAGGAAGCGAAATGGTTATTATAGATAATCGAAAATTTCAATTAAAGGTCTCTCTGTCTCTTGCAAGGGTGAAATAGTTGTAGTTCCTCCATCTTTGAAATGTTGTTGCTTCTTTTCTCTCATTTTTAATGTGATACTGGTTTTTTGTGAATTGCTTTCAATAGTTTAGCTGACAAACTGAAAAACTATGCAATGTAGTCCTTTTCCTTGGAACATGTAGTAGAGAACTCACACTAACAAGAGATATAGCCAAAGTAGTCCTTATAAGACTTGTACACTCCTCACTCTGAGCTAGCTTTTGGGTTATCTTAATACTTGTATGTAGTTGATGCTCGAAAGCCGTAATCCTTCTTGGCTTTTGGCTAGGCCTTTATCTGCTAAACTTGCATAAAACATTCATTTTTACTTGTGATCGTATCAATAACCACAATTATATATCACTTTACTTGTGATCGTATCATTTTTACTTGGGAAATCCCACAATGTGATTTTTGTAACTGGTGATTTAGATTTGAACAAGTACACTGCAGCGAACAATTCTTACAGCAAGTCCAATTGTGGGATTTCCCAAGGTTAGCTTATGGTTGCATGCAGTCATGTTATTCATGTCACGAAAAATGCGTCGACAAATCTACACGTGATGGTGTTCCTTCCTGCACTTACTATCTATATTATGTTTGTTAGATACAATGGGGGGCACTTGACGAAATAAATGCCGGTGTTTGTGATGGTATGACATACGAGGAAATCAAGAAAAACATGCCTGAGGAGTATCATTATGTCGCAAACTTATAATTTCTCTCTCTCATTCGCAAGTTGAATAATGCAACTGGTATATGAATATCAGATAAAATTGCAACACAATGTGGAACTTCTTTTGGGGTTTGGGAAAATGCTATTTAACTACCATGGTTAACTTTCTTCCCTCTTATAGCAGATCCCGCAAAAAGGACAAGCTTAGGTGTTGATATCCTCGTGGAGAGTCTTACTTGGATGTCATTCAAAGGTTGTCTTGACACATTTTATCTTTTAATAAACATTGTTTAGCTTTTGACTTCATCTTATTTGATATAAAAAACTTAAGTTTTAGTAATAATTTTACAGGTTAGAACCCGTAATTATCGAGCTTGAGCGACAACGAGCTCCTGTCGTTGTGATATCTCACCAGGTTGCATGCAATACATTAAGCCAAATCTGTGCTTGTAATGTGTCTTTGGTTGACTGGTTCTGATCCCTTAGGGTATGTTTGGATGGAGGGTTTAGGAGGGGAGGGGAGGGGAGGGCTTGATTTTCAATTCTAAATTGAAGAAGCTATAAAATGTTTCTAAACAAAATTGAAGTGTGATTAACAATGTTTTATCACTATCTATCATGTTATTCTTTCAATTTTTTAAAATCTCAAATAGATATTAAAATATAGACCAAGCCCTCCAAACTCCTCCCCTCCAAAACCCTCCCAAACCCCCCTCCCAAACATACCCTTAGATTCTTCCATATTTTTCTTATTGCAGGCAGTTTTGAGAGCATTATATGCTTATTTTGCTGACAGGCCTTAGAAAGAAGTTCCCCATATAGAGGTATTTTGTGGATTCATATGTAGCCGACCTTTCTAAGCTTATGTCCTAGAATTTTGGGTTGGGCCTAACTCAACTTTACAAAACTCGCTTGTAGAGTGAGGGTCTGAGAGATGCCTCTCACTTATAAATTCTTTTAGGCAATATCACATCCGATGTGGGACTCACACCCCCCCTCACGCCTAAGACGAGTGTGACTCGAGTGGCCCGATAGCGGATGGCCCAACTGATCTTGGATAGGCTTTAATATCATCTTAAAATTTTGGTTGAGCGTAACTCAACTCTACTAAACCGGCTTGTATAGCGAGAGATGCCTCTCATTTATAAATTCATTTTCAGGTCATATCACATCCGATGTGGAACTCAACATTATGGCCTAATTTAGATTATCTTCTGGCTTCTTGGAGTTTTTTCAATTGAAACAAGTACTTAGTTCTAACTTAATGGATAAAAACAAATTTCTTTGTAATAGTTATGAAAAAGTTAGACAAGGGAGCTTCTTAAAAAATTGAAATGCAAAAGGTTCTATACTTTAGGTGAATGATGAATATGCAGAAGATATCTAATGTGAGATTTGTCATTTGCAGATGGATGATGCCTCTTCATACGTTATAGAGATACAAATGGGAGTAACAGGTGTCCAAGAGAAAACCTACAAACTAATGGACTGAAAGTCAAAAAGTTTTGTTGCTAATATCGTGCTTAAAAACCAATTATCCATTCTTCCAATTTCAGTTTATTACCAAAATGTAATATTCCCTTTGCTTGGCCCCTTAAGCATTTGGTTAGGGGTTCGATCCCTAACCGATGTGTATGGAGAGATATCGCTTTGGAGATGTGAGCCCTTAAATGAACTCCAGTACCTCGAGGAATTAGTCTTCACCGTCGCCGTGGAAGATACCCGAGTTTAAAAAAAATGTAATATTCCCATAAATGCACTACGTTGTAAAAAATTACCATAGTGAAGGGAAGTCTTGAACTTCAAATTCAGTATTATTTGAATTCATGTGTAAATAACGTCTCTTACATAAATATTATATATATTTCTGTTATGGTAAATAGAAATTCTGCTATTCACACCTCCTCACTACTAGAAAATGGCTTTTTAGCGTCCATTATTTAGCGTCGGCCACGATACCCACGCTAATAGCGTCGGCCTAGCGTCGGCTTGACCCACGCAACAGACGAATTTTTTTTCTGTTGGAAAAAAAATATTAGCGTCGGCAATGGTAGACGCCAATCTTGATCTGGTGGACGCTAATCTTCCAATTTTTAAATATTAACCTTAGCGTCGGACTGGCCGACGCTACCTATGTTACTTTACCAATTCTCAGTTTCACACGCTCACACCGTCTCACTCTCACACATCTCATCTCGTCTCTCACATCTCAGCGTCCCTCACATCTCACCGTCTCACTCTCACATCTCATCGGCCCTCCGTTCTCCTCCGTCCCTCACTCTCAATCACCCCCACCTCACCTCCACCTCCAAACTCCCTCGCCAATCGGCTCACCTACGCCCTCATTCTCCTCAACTTCGGCGAAACCCTAACATCACCTACGCCCTCATTCTCCTCAACACCGTTCGCCGCCATCCGTCCTCGCAACCAGCAACCACCGTGCGCCGCCATCCATTCTCGCTGGTTAGTAGTCTCTCCACCCGTTTCTATTTCATTTTCACCATTTTCGTTTTTTTCATTTTACTCTATTCTGGTTTTCTAGGTCACTCACGTTCCGGTCACCTCTCCTCCGCCTCACTCTCACCGTGCGCCGCCTCACTCTCACCGTGCGCCGCCTCACTCTCACTCCAAGGAACCAAAAAGAAATTTCTTCTCTCACGGTTCGTTCTCTCTCTCTCACTCTATCTCTCTCAAAATATATTTTTTTGACAGTTTTCTGTATATTCTGGTTTCTGTATTAGGAGTTTTCTCTATTCTGGTTTCTGTATTAGCAGTTTTCTCTATTCTGGTTTCTGGATATTCTGGTTTCTGTATTAGCAGTTTTTTTGACAGTTTTTTTCTGTATTAAAAGTGAAATATATTCTGGTTTCTGTATTAACAGTTTTTTTGATTTTGTGTGTTTTGATTTTAGGGTTTATTGGACAGTGTTTTTGATTTTGTGTATTCTGGTTTATGTATATTCATGTTTGTTTTGATATATAAGTTATTAGCGAATTAATTTTGATAGGAATATATTGCTATCGATTTGTGTATGGTTTGATTTTTTGCAAATTAGGACATAGTTGCTCAAGAGTTTTTGTTCAAGAAATGATATTGGTTTCTGGATGGTTGGATGGTAAATGTGCTTTACAACAATTTGTTGAGTTATGTGAGTGTATTGTGTTTTACACATAGGTGAAAGTGTTTCCTTGAATTTAGTGATTTGTATTTTTCTAACTTATTTAGTATTTGACAAGTTAAGTGTTTGCATTATAGAAAATGGATCGTACTTGGATGTATAATAGGACAAATGCTAATAGGCACGGCTTGGAAAAAGAGTTTGTTCGTGGTGTTAAAAACTTTGTGAAGAGGGCCAGGAAGCTACCCATTTATATATTTTGTTGACCCTGTTTCATTGACTGTATAGCGTCGGCCAGGCCGACGCTAATGATTTCGTTGACTAAATTTAGTTGACTTTGTAGCATCGGTCCAAATGTTAGCGTCAGCCTTACCGTCGGCCAGGCCCACGCTAAAATTAGCGTCGGCTAAATTAAGGGGACGCTAAAATTACCTTCGAACATTTTAGCGTCGATACGTGGCCGACGCTAATTCACTATTAGCGTCTGCTTTTGGCCTATTAGCGTGGGCTTTTGGCCGACGCTAAAAACTGTTTTTCTAGTAGTGCCTGCAAGGCCTAATTATTCAGAGGCCCATTACATAGAAACATGGTCCATTCATCAATGGCCAAGATCACCCTACAAGATCGGACGACCCAAATCGACCAAAGCAAACACCACTCAAAACCTATAAATACAACATTCAATGCTCATTAAATGGTAAGCACTTTTTCCAACACAATACTCATTAACTCAAATACTGACCTGAGCGTCGGAGTGTTATTGCAGGAACAACATCGGACATCTCAAGATCGAACAATATCGAACATCTCAAGATCGAACAACATCGAACATCTCAAGATCGAACAACATCGAACATCCCAAGATCGAACAACATCGAACATCCCAGGACCTGAAGATAGAAATAGAATCAAGGATAAAACATCTACTAACTGCATAATACCAATCACTAAGATCGGAAGCACAGTACGGAACATTGGCGACCACAGTGGGAGAATCAATACCCTATTTTTCTCACCATCTCCTTGATCTTAAAAATGGCACCAACGCGCCGTTCAAGACCGGCTAGTCTCATGGCCGAACCCGAGGTCGTCCTCAACGAACCCCTGAAGGCCACGTCCAGGAACTCGCAAATTCATCACAAGCTCGAAACTGATATCCCAACACAAGACCGTCCCGAGTACATTCGAGCACTGATGAAGCGAGCTTACCACCTCCTCCTCAATTACTTCCAGCTTTGACCGACGCGGTTCAACAGCTCGTTCAGCTACTGGCTCGACAAGAAGCCGTAAACGAAGAAAGAAGAAACCGTTTCACTAACCTCGAAGCCGAAGTAGCAAGGCTCCAAGGTCGGAACGTTCCGGACCAACAATCGTCCGGGCAGGACTCCCTTGAGGAAAGAAACCCAACTCAAAGAAGACTCTTTCGTCGATCACCCCCTAGGAGAAAGCTCAATCATCGTTCTCCCCCACGCCGTCATCGAGGGAATGGTTCCCGTTCTCCTCCGGCTCGACAATATCATGATCTCGACGATCCTCATATTTCCCCATACCATCACCAAGGGAATGGTTCTCGTTCTCCATCAGCTCGACAATACGACGATCTTGACGATCCTCATTCTCCTCCACGCCGTCACCGAGGGAATGGTTCCCGTTCTCCCCCGGTTCGACGTTTCGACAATCTTGAAGGCTCGAACAACCCCCCTCAACATCATCCACACAGGGACTCGACCTCGCCAAGACGACGTTCAAGAAGCCGTGACAACATTCAGAACAATCAACCGCGACGATACGGACATCCCGATCCTCATTACAGACACCAACCACAATCTCGGGCGAATCAACCTGGGCGAAAAGGTCCGTTCACAAAAGCAATCGATAATTTCCGAGTCCCACGATATCTCGAAAAACCACCTGGAGGACTGAAGACTTACGACGGAACTGGCGACCCCGACAGGCATCTCGATCAGTTTGACACGACCATGCAGTACCGAAACGTACCAATGGAAATGAAATGCCGAATATTCCCATTAACCCTGGACAAAATGGCTTCCGAATGGTTTCGGACATTGAGATCGAACACAATTTCCTCGTGGGACCAATTAGCGAAACACTTCTCGGTGCACTTTGCCTATTCCAAGAGCAAACCCAAAAACAAGAATGTTTTAGCATCTATCGTCTAGAGGGGAAACGAGCCCCTAAGAGAATACATAGAGCGATTCAACAACGAAGCTCTTCAGGTTCGACAGTTAGACGACGCATTTCGAATCTTCTTCATGGCCCAAGGTCTGCTTCCTAGAAGCTCGTTCTGAAAGCATATTAACACTTGGGAACCTAACACCCTTCAAGAATTCCTTGAGCTATCCCAGTGCTTTATCAATGAAGAAGAAAATTCCAAAATCGACAAAGCATCGTCACATGCAGAACCGTCAAAACACCGCATCGAGATCGATCCTCGTAAAAATTTGTGGAACGTCGGTAAGAAAAATCGCCACCAGGTATACACTGAACTCAACGTCTCCAACGCCCAATTGCTAGGGGAATGTTGGAACGTCGAATTCAGGGACGTCAAACCTCCCAGGTCCCTACCTATCCGACCTGGACAGAAGGCCAACAAATACTGCTGATACCACAGAAGCAATGGCCGTGACACAAACCATTGCAATGCTCTGAAGGATGACATTGAAGATTTGATAAAACGAGGAAAACTATCTTCCTATGTCAAAAGGGAGGGAGGACGATCTGACGATATCAGAAGAGAAAGAAATGAAGACCCTAGAGCAAAAGGAAAAGAAGTGATCGACCCAGACCACGATGAATTGAATAAAAGATCAAAAGGACGCTCAATTATAATGATGATAACTGGAGGATTCGATCACGAAGGATCAGGAAAATCAATGAAAAGAAAATGGAAGGAACTGTTAAGCGTAGCTTCAATGTCGACAACCCCGATCAAGACAAATCGACCTCCATTATCTTTTAGCAATGACGACCTTATTGACGGAAAAGCTAAAAAACACGTACCACTCTTAATCTCGGCGGTCATAGCCAATAAGGAGGTACGTAGGATCTTGGTCGACCAAGGGAGCTCATCAGACATCCTCTTTATCGATCTTCTAAACAAAATGGAGATCGACAAAGAGGAACTCACCCCATATAGAGGAACGGCTTTGTCCGGTTTTAACGGATCTCGAACCAAACCCCTTGGGCATCTGGAGCTAATGGTTACTTACGGAATCGAACCAATGGTTCGAACCGTCAAGACCAAATTCCTCGTCTTACCTTGTGAGTCCATATACAACTATATTATAGGAAGACCGACCCTCGGCAGGCTCAGGGCGGTTACATCCACCACGCACTTAAAGATGAAGTTCCACTATCTCTGCAACAGAGTTATCACTCTGAACTCTGACTTAGAGTCTGCTTCCAGGTATTTCTTCCTATGGACGAAAAACGAACGAAAGGCTTCGGAGCAAGAAGGGGTTCCCCCTTCGGAAGAGCGGTCAACTCCCAAACAAGCTAAAGATAGATCGACTGAAGTTAACGCCACCACTAACATAGAAACCGGCTGCGATCCGAAAGACAATAATGAAAAAGACGTTGACGAGCTAACCAAAGAGCTCAAACGAAAAATTAAAAGACCAGAGCCTAATGGAAAGTTCATCGAAATACAGCTCGGATCGGACCCCTCCCAAACTGTCAAAATAGGGATCGACCTTCCAGAAGAGGTCAAAACCGATTTAACCCAATGTCTTAAAGATTTCAAAGACATCTTCGCTTGGTCGGCAGGAGACATGCCTGGAATCCCACCAGAGGTCGCTTGCCACCAACTCGCAATAAACCCAGAAGCAAGGTGGATCGCCCAAAGAAAGCGGGCTCAAAGCAAAGAGAAAGCCATTGCTGCCGCCATAGCAGTAGACGACCTCATCAGAGCAAACTTTATCTCCGAGGTTAAATACACGACTTGGTTATCAAACCCAGTCCTGGTAAAGAAAAGTAACAGAAAATGGCGTATGTGTGTCGACTACACCGATCTTAATAAAGCTTGTCCAAAAGATGCTTTTCCAGTCCCCAGCATCGATCGTTTAGTCGACAACGCTTCCGGTTTCCGGTTATTATCCTTTATGGACGCATACTCCGGATACAACCAGATCGCCATGTTTCCGGCAGATCAAGAAAAAACTGCCTTCATCATCGACCGAGGTAACTTCGCGTACCGTGTCATGCCATTTGGGTTGAAGAACGCTGGAGCGACTTATCAAAGAATGATGAACAAAGTGTTCCAAAACCAGATTGGTAAGAGCGTTGAAGTTTACCTCGACGATATGATTGCCAAGAGCAAAAGTGATGACGAGCATATAAACGACCTAAGAACAATTTTTTATGAGGTGCGAAAAAATAAAATGAGGTTGAACCCAGAGAAATGTACATTCGGAGTTCGAGCAGGGAAATTCTTGGGTTTTTTCTTAACAGAAAGAGGAATCGAGGCGAACCCTGATAAATGTCGATCCGTCACAGAAATGCGAACTCCGACATCCATGAAAGAAGTACAAAAACTTAATGGAATGATAGCTGCTCTATCTCGTTTCATATCCAATGCAGCATTCAAATCCCTTCCACTTTTCAAAATCCTCAAAAAAGAAGAAAAAGATTTCGAATGGACACCGAACAAGATGAAGCTTTGAAACAACTCAAGAAATCCCTCTCCGAGCCTCCAATTTTAACTCGACCAAACGAGGGGGAAACCCTATATCTATATCTGGCAGTCTCGGAGGAAGCTTTGGCTGCCGTTCTAGTGCGCGAGCTAGAAACCGGATAAAGCCCGGTCTACTTCGCAAGCAAGGCTCTACACGGAGTTGAGAGTCGTTATCAGAAGGTCGAAAAGATCGCCCTGGCTCTCATCGTCGCAGCTCGACGCTTCCGAGCCTATTTTGTCGCTCACCAGGTGGTCGTCCGAACTAACTACCCCATCAGACAAATACTCCATAGACCCGATCTTGCTGGGAGAATGATTAAATGGGATGTGGAACTCTTAGAGTTCGGAATTAAATATGAAGCTCGAACAGCACTGAAAGCACAAGTTTTGGTGGACTTCATGGCCGAGATGACCCCCGCTAACATCGATCCCGATGTATGGATCCTATATGTCGATGGATCCTCAAACCCAAAAGGAAGTGGCGCTGGAATCATACTAGAAAGCCCAACAGGGATCATCATTGAAGTTTCCCTAACTTTCGGTTTCCCAACATCGAACAACCAAGCAGAATACGAGGCTTGCATTGCCGGACTGCGCCTGGCAATGGACCTCCAAATTCGGCAAATAAAATTACATACTGACTCTCTCTTGGTGGTCTCCCAGATCGGAAACCAATACGAGACAAAAGAATCGACCTTGCAAAAATACTTACTTCGAGTACGGTCGCTATTGCCTAAATTTGAAGCGAGCGAGGTAATTCACGTGCGAAGAACGGAAAATCAACGAGCTGACATCCTCGCCAAACTCGCAAGCACGAAAACACCAGGGAACCAAAGGACGACCATCCAAGAAACACTCCACAAACCCAGTGTGTCTCTAGAGCCTCTGTTCAACTCGACCATCTGCATGCTCGCAGAAACTGACAGCTGGATCACTCCAATTTTAGAATACATCGTCATGGGAGCTGAACCCCTAGACAAAAACGACGCTAAATACATCAGGAGAAGGGCCTCGGCTTTCTCAGTCGTCAATGGAACGCTTTACAGAAGAAGTCTCTCTTCCCCATTGATAAAATGCGTCGAGGGAGAGGAAGCAGCCTATGTCCTATCAGAAATTCATGAAGGAATCTGCGGCCAACACATGGGAGCTCGATCTTTAGCTCGAAAAGCTCTTCGAGCCGGATATTACTGGCCGACCATGATAGGCGATGCTAGTGATCATGTGAAGAAATGCAAAAAATGCCAAATCCACGCCAACGTTCACATAGCTCCCCCCACAGATCTCACGAGCTTATCCTCCACATGGCCTTTCGCATGGTGGGGAATGGACCTGCTCGGACCGTTCTCAAAAGCACCAGGACAAGTCAAATTCTTGATCGTCGCCGTAGACTACTTCAGCAAATGGATAGAAGCGGAACCCTTGGCTACCATCACTGCAAAAAACTGCATAAAATTCTTCAAGAAAAATATTATGAGCAGGTTCGGGATTCCCGAGGTAGTAGTAACTGATAACAGGACTCAATTCACAGATACAGGGTTTCGAAAGCTAATGCTCGAGCTAAAAATCAAACACCATTTCACTTCAGTAGAATACCCTCAAACCAACGGACAAGCAGAGGCGGCAAACAAGGTAATACTGAAAAGGCTAAAGCGACGTCTGGACGATGCTAAAGGAAACTGGGTGGAAGAATTTCCTTACGTCCTCTGGGGATATAGGACCACCCCCCAAAGCTCCACTGGAGAAACGCCTTTTAGGCTCTCCTACGGCAGCGAGGCGGTCATTCCCGTCGAGATTGGCGAACTTAGCTGGAGAACGGCAAATCCTAAAACTCAAAACAATAACGACCAAGCCTTAAGAGAAGAACTCGACCTCATCGATGAAATCCGAGGTCGGGCTTCACTCCGAGAAGCAATCATCAAACAAAGAGTAGCAACCAGGAACAACGCCAAGGTCGTTCACAGAGATTTCAATCCAGGTGATCTGGTGCTCAAAAGAGCCGACGTCGGTCGGAAAAACGCTTCCCAAGGAAAGCTCACCCCGAACTGGGAAGGCCCCTACCGAATTTTGTTTAAAACGGGTACGGGAGCTTTTAAATTGGAGACCCTCCAAAGAAAAAAGATTGAGAGAACTTGGAACGCTACAAAACTGAAAAGTTATTATCTTTAGAAAGAAAGCATGTACTCCGGCCTTATGTAAATACAAAACGAGTTATTTATAAAGAAGAAGGTAACCTTTCAAAGTATTTTCAACAAAACCCAAGGTCGAACTCGTCGATGTTCTCACCAAGTTCCCACACATTCTTAAATTTCATCAAACAGAATGTACGGGCCAAAATTCCCTCTACAAGGAATCAACTGGGACCGATCTTAGATGATCTCCCCGAGCGACCACCCAAGGTCGAACTCATCAATGTTCTCACCAAGTTCCCACACATTCTTGATTTCATCAAACAGAATGTACGGGCCAAAATTCCCTCTACAAGGAATCAACTGGGACCGATCTTAGATGATCTCCCCAAACGACCACCCAAGGTCCCAAACTCTTTGAGAAAACAGTTAAATCCGAGCCGAGTCTCAGTAAACTATCTCAAAGAGACCAGGTCTTCAAGGATCGAAACGTCCTAAGAACGACCATCGGCCACAGCTGCAGATACCCCTATAGGGCGAGTTAAATCTGGGCCGAGTCCTGGTAAACTGTCCTATAGGCTCGAACCCGGTAAAATCGAGTTCCTCGTTTACCGGTGTTCCTACATCATACATGACATGCAGAATTAAAAAAGCATTCATAAGACTCGTAAACAAATTCCAAAAAATAAACTCCACGGAAACGACATACATGACATGCAGAATTAAAAAAGCATTTCATTAAGCTCGTAGCGGGGTTTGAAAAAAGATCTGATGAAACGTGTTCCAAAATTACAAACATCTCGGATATGGCCGAGCCCTCAAAAAATAATCCTGTCTTACATATCAAAGTTCTGGATCTATACAAAACCTACACGGATACAAGCATATA
The DNA here is from genome assembly GCA_039519185.1 of Astragalus membranaceus. Classification (NCBI taxonomy): domain Eukaryota; kingdom Viridiplantae; phylum Streptophyta; class Magnoliopsida; order Fabales; family Fabaceae; genus Astragalus; species Astragalus membranaceus. The sequence goes on along the minus strand of CM076848.1, from coordinate 87,857,725 downwards.
CCCAGAACTTCTGCAAAAAGAACACACTTCGAACCATCAAACAGTAGAGGTCGGAAAGATGGCGGTCTTCTCTTCTGTTTGAGCATCGATCTTAACAATCTTACCCCCTTCGACCTCATGATCCGCATCAATAATTGCCCGATCCAAATGGGTCGAAGGACTGACCAAAGAAACTTGCTCAAGGGCACACTCAAAACCTTCCTTATACAGCTCGATTGCAGAGTTTGCGGCTTCGCGAGCTTCCTTCCTAGCTTCATTAGCAATTTTCGCAGCCTCCTTGGCATTTTTTCTACTCTGTTCAAGGGCTGCTTGGAGCTCTGCAATTCGAGCTTCGGGATCGGTGCTGGTACTGGCCCCCGCCTCAGAGGCCTTTCTCAGGTCGTCTTCTAAAACGACGATTCGATGCTCCAAGCTTCTAATTTTCTGATTAGCCTCGGCCACCTGCTCCTCCAGCTCCCTCTCCTTTTCTTCAAGATCCCTCACACGAGCCTCCTTCTCTTCAAGCTCCTTCACACGAGCCTCTGCAAACTCGGCCCGACGTATGATTTCCCCTTGCCCTTCTTTCAAAGTTTGGAGCTCTTGCTTGGTTCGAGCCAACTCTTTTGATGTCAAAGACATGTCTTCCACAAGCTTCGCCCTTTTCGACTTCTCAAGATCCAACAAAACTGCAAGCACGGAATAAAGAAAAATCAAGCTGAGGGAAAGGCCATAAGAACAAAAACAAACAACACTAAAACACATACCTTTAGCCCGTTTCTCATATTTCTCCTTCTCGATCTTATGAACCTCGCCCAGATTTACCAAAATCTGAACTGACGCCCCTACAGGATCCTCCCGCCACTGAGCATAGTTTTGCTCCAGGAAACCCTCCTCCAAAGGAACGACCTTGTTTTTGTGTTTTGGTCTCCTCGAAGTTTTGCTCCTTTTCTCCGGTCTTGGCTCACTGACATCATCAGTACGCACCCTCTTCGCTGAAGGCCCTGCACCAGTGTCATGAGCAGCTGGAGGAGGGGAACCGGAGGTAAGATCGATCCGATCATGGGCAAGATCCTCCTGCGTGACGGTGTTGATCGGAGAAGCAGGAATAGCCGTCTCAGCGGCGATCGCAGGTTGGGGAGACATCGGAACCGGAGCAGCCTCTTCTTCAACATCGACAGGCATATCGACACTCTTCATCGCCAATGCTTTCATCGCTGCGAGCTTCCTTGGGGCCATGGTATCTGAAAAAATAAAGAAAACTGGGTTATACAACTCACAATCAAAATACACAAGATTCGACCCCAGAAAGACAAACTACCTAAAACAAACTGCACTCTTCTCCGTTCTCCAGCTTGAATTATCTTGGCCGCAGGGATACCCCGATACTTATGTTTTGAAAACGGAGTGCTCTCAGAAATAAATATCAGGATCCTCTTGGTAAGAAGATCGTCAGCAGTTAGTCGATCCTCACCCACAGAAAAAGAATGGGTAGATCGTTCAAAATGGCCTTGACTCCAGCCAATAGGAAATTTTGTGGACACCAAAGTCTGACCATCCTCGCTGAGCTTTCCTACCATCTCAATCGCTTCATCGGTCACTGGCTCGACCCAATAATACAACTCCTTCCAGTTTCCCCTCAGCGAGTCCGCATAGGCCTTAAAAACCTTGGCCCCTCGCCTCGAGCGAAGACTAACATGCTCACGACCGGACTTATTTTCGCTGCTATTCCGGTTAATCTCAAACAAATGGAAGAAGAGCAACGGTGAGACCGGTCTATCCAGATGAATGCACATTAATTCATAAGCCCGAACGAAAGCCCACGCATTTGGATGCAATTGGGACGGCGCTACGTCTAACCTCGCCAAAACCGTCTGCTCGAACCAGGTAAAAGGAGGCCGGATATTGATTTCGTTGATCAGCATATGGTACAAGGTGAACTTAAGCTCTCCGGGCCACAAAGCCACATGCTCTCCCTTCTTCATACCCTCAATCCTCCAAACTCGCTTCGACCTCCCAGAAGCTTTCTTGCCGACCGTCTCCAAATTAAAGCCATGCCGGTACAGCGATTCGATCTCCAAAATGTTTTTTGACACCCAATCGTATTGAGAAACCTCTCGTACCGGTACGTCGAGGTCCCCACAGCCAGTGCTCGAGTAACCATCAATAGAAGCAGCAGAAGCTCGACTAGAGCCTGGTTGACTCGAAGGGCGAGATTCAGCTTGCTTTTCAGCATCGCCCCGATCGGACCCATCAGCAGGCTCGGAATTTGTCCCGAGATCGACCTCGGAACCCTCTGTTTCCTCCAAATGAATTTCCTCATCAGACTCGGAGGTAATGGTCATCACATCCACCAAACGATCCTCCTCCATATCCTCAGGAGCACTCTCGTTTGGCTCATTAACATCGCTCACAAGAGAAGAGCTTTCACCCTCAAAATTGTCTTCCGCCTTATCGCTCATAGGGGCAGAAGCAGAATGTTCTTGCACGTCAGGAACGGCGACTTCAAGAGGATCAGTACGAACTTCAGGAATTTCACCACCAGAAGCCATCACGTTCGTAAAGTCCTTGCAATACTGAGTAACGTCTCTCCGGGTTTGTTTTGTCCTCGCGAGGACGAATCTGCAGAAATGGGGGACGAAATGTCAGGGTTAAGATCGAAACGGGGTTCGCGAAACAAATCGGAACCCGACCTGACGACCCCCATTCTGAGATCGTAAAGGACTGGGGGAGGTCCAGGCACAACACAAAGAATAGGAAAGAAAATAAAAAAGAAGAAACTAACCTTGAAACGGAGCTGCGAAGTTGATCTTGTCAGGAAAGAATGCAGTTGCTGATCTGCAGAAACCGACCTTAAAAGTACTTCAAAAAACTCTTTAAACTCGTTTTTTCCTCGAAAAAGAAGCTCGGGAGCTCTGGAAGGTCGACAATCCAAAACAAATAAACGCCAAGCAACAAATGAAAGGGTGAGACCCTTTATTTATAGTGAGGCAGAATTAGTGGGCTTGGGCCGAGAAGTCGAAACGTCACGTCCAATCAAGGTCCATTAGGCTCGCACACTAAAAATAAAGGGTCACCATCATGCGCCGCCACTGTAAAATCACGCCTGGTCAGAAACAGTAAAAATGGCACTGATTCCAAGATTGCACTGATTCCCAAGCAGCACTGATTCTAAGAGACTGTCTGCCTCACTCAGAAGCTCGTTTGACTCCAAAAAAACTTTCTACCTCGTTCAGAAGCTCAACGGTTATTTAACGTCGACCAAAAATTCAAGCTCGACATTAGCTCAAGAGCAAGGAAATTTCTAATCAAAGAGCCAAAAACGCAAGCCTGCATCATTTTATCAAGTCAAGATCGCTTCTCAAGCGACCAGACTTGGGGGGCCACTGTTATGATAAATAGAAATTTTGTTATTCACACCTCCTGCAAGGCCCAATTATTCAGAGGCCCATTACATAGAAACAGGGTCCATTCATCAATGGCCAAGATCACCCTACAAGATCGGACGGCCCAAATCGACCAAAGCAAACACCACTCAAAACCTATTAATACAGCATTCAATGCTCATTAAATGATAAACACTTTTTCCAACACAATACTCATTAACTCAAATACTGACTTGAGCGTCGGAGTGTTATTGCAGGAACAACATCGGACATCTCAAGATCGAACAACATCGAACATCTCAAGATCGAACAACATCGAACATCTCAAGATCGAACAACATCGAACATCCCAGGACCTGAAGATAGAAATAGAATCATGGATAAAACATCTACTAACTGCATAATACCAATCACTAAGATCGGAAGCACAGTACGGAACAATTTCATTAATAGCTAATACAAATTCCAGGGAGCAGATTCTCTTCCGTAAAAATTGACTGGAGAAAATAAAGTGAAGCAATTTCGTCGATCCATTCTATTTAATGAGTATCCACGGCCATGATTAAAACTTTTTTTACTGATCATCTTCTTCATTCAGCACTTCACCAATTTTGAACAACATATAGTGAGGTAATCCAGACCAATGAAACATAACATGAAGTGAAGCAATTTTGTCCATCCATTCTATTTAATGAGTATCCACGGCCATGATTAAAACTTTTTTTACTGATCATCTTCTTCATTCAGCACTTCACCAATTTTGAACAACATATAGTGAGGTAATCCAGACCAATGAAACATAACATGAAATATGAATAACTATCACTGCTTGTTAAGAATTCTAATGATTAATTTAGAATTACAAAAATGGCAATTCTGATATAAGTATAATCAGTAAAATCAAACCATTGCCGGAAGCATGCATAAAAAAATATGCAATTATCTACTCTTCCAATTGGCATTTACACTACAGAATGGTTAATACGGGGAAGAAGAAGAAGAACAAAATATGAATAGTGGAAAAAATGCCTTTTATAACTGTCATTTATATCAGTTAAAAACGACCTGATATTAAAAGTGACGCGGTGGCAGTTTCGGTTGCCACTGAAACCGATATAGAAAGTGCCAAAACCATCTTTCATATCGGTTCCCTTACATAACCGTTATAGAAAGTCCAAAAACTTAGGCTTCCATAACGGGTCACAAAACCACCCGTTATAGAAACGAAAAACTTTTCTACTTCCCATCTCTATTCCTTCGACGTTCCTCATTCACTCTCCCATTTTCACTCTTTTCTAACTAACTTTCCCCTCTTCTCCATTGAACCTCCTATCTCCGCCACTTCCTCCTCCTTCCTCCGCTCTCTTCCGCGCTCCTCCACCCTCCTCTGCTCACCTACGACCTCCTCTCCTCTGTTCCCTCTCACTTTTCCTCCCCCACCACTCTTCATCCCTAAATCGACCACCACCACCACGTGCTCTCCACTCTGGTCGCGTGCCACCCCCACCACCACCGGACATAGATCTCTTCTTCTTCCTTAAGGGTAAGTTTTATGCTTCTATTCTTCTTCTAACACAACATCCCTATCTTTTGATTTACTCGAAACCCTAACCCCCTCTTCCTAATTTTTGAGTTTTCTGGCTTCTGGAGATTCTAGTTAGGGTTCACATTGTGTGGATTGACACCAGGAGCTGCATAGCCGTCGCTCTCATCGAGTTTTCCCTTTCGCAGATTTTGTTGCATCAAAGAATTTTGTAAATCTGAAGATCACTGTAGGTTTTGATTCCTATTTTGGTTTAATTTCCTTATTTTCTTTTATTGATTTTGATCGAAAGTTTTTTTATTAGATTAAAATCTTCCAACTACTTATGCTTCCTAATACTTCAAATGTGATTGTTACTTGTTCGCATTCTTGAAATCGAAAATGGAATTCATAAGCTTAGGGATGGACGACAATGGTGAGGAAAGCACCTATCACCTAGAAGGTATTTGTATTAAGTTCTCTTTGAAGACATATTCACTCTCTGTAGATTCAATCGCTACATACTCCTCTCATGTGAAATAGTTGAGAGATTATATCAATTGGTTTGTTTGCTGATAAGTGGTCATTGGATATTAGCTTGATAATAGTGGCACTTGAGATGATTTTGTTTAAGTTTGTGCACACTTTATGTTTGGATGTCATGTTTTCTAACATTTATCATCGCTTATTTCAAATCATTTCAGGTCATGGATAATGGATGCTACATTGTCATTAGATAAATTAACTTCACAACTGATTACTGTTTTATTTCAATACTTGCTGAATATGTTTATTTCATTCCATTTGTGTCTCGCCTCAAGGATATGAAAGATATGAAAATTTATTTCCATTTAACTTTGTCTATTATTTCTTCATATACGAAAGTAATTGCTCAAGTGTTGTTGATTGCTTTAAGTTTACTTGGTTAGTTTGATGATCCATCTACATACAAGGATAAAGTGGTGGGCGTTGCATCCCCTGGAGCTGCAGTAGACCATGTTGTGTTCACTACAGACGATGCTGAAGAATGGCATGCACAAGGAAAGAGTTCCATCTTGGTATTCCTTTTTATTATCAAGCAACCATTTGTTTCCATTTGTTCTTGATATATGCCTGACTATACCTATCTAGTTTTAGCTTGGAAACTCAAGTGGTTAGAAAGGCATAGGTGAAATGCTTATTTGTACAAGACTTTTATGGTTAGAATGTGAATAGTAGAATATCTGCATAACCTTGAACTTTTACAATGATAGGATTTATCTTGTAAGCTTTTACAATTCAATAATTATATCTTTAAGCATTCCTTTTGGATGGCAAGACAAACGTAGTCTTTTCCATCAATTTCTCTAAGATTTGGTTAAACATTAATTAAATGATATTAACCAATTGATAGTCTTTTCTGGTTTTATTCTTGTTGGCAATAAAGATGTTAGGGGTCAATGAGTTCATCAGCTCCAAAGAGCATGACATACATGCGCAACAGGTTACAGAAATATTGTCAAGATCATGACATACTTGGAGATTCCCATCTATGATATTTAGCCACACAAATCTTTTGAAGAGTTGTCAATGTCAAATTACTTGTGAGCAGGTAAATTTATTGAACTCTCTCCTCTTTCATTCACTTGTATGTATCTACTTAACTCACATCAAGTTGCACCCTTTTGTTGTTTCTTTTCATTTGGATTAGCTTAATTGTCTTCTTTATATAATTAAAAATTCCCATTGACAAGCCAGTAAGGAGGATGATGAGGTTTACACACATGTTACTTTGCTTCCCCACACAGAGGTATTTGTCAAGTTATTTCTGTTCTATTGCATTTTGATTTGAATTTCTTCTTTGGAAATAGCCTAGTTTTTGAGTTAAGTATTGGATTCTTTTAATTTTTTTATCTTCGTTCGTTTATTTGAAGGAAGGGCACTAGCATATATGAATTATGTTTATTTTTTGACTCACTGCAGGATTATAGGCAGCAAAAACCCTCTCAAGAGATTGCTACAAAAGACCTACGTGGTGTGGACTGGAAATTTTGCCATATTTATAGAGGACTATAGAGGTAAGTGAAGCAGAAAAACTGTTTGGTTGGCTTCATTTGTTTACGATGAATGAAACTGTTTGAGTTCTGTTGAAGAGTTTACTCATCCTGTCATGTAACTAGGAAATCAGTTTGTTTGACTAGGATTTGGAAGACCTTTGCATGTGTTTGATTTTGTTCAAATGGGTGACATTTCATGAATTTGTTATGTTGGTCCGCGGCATTAGTATGGAAGTGAAGCTATATTAATGCTTGTAATGAAATATGGGTAAGTCACAGTTGCAGCCTAACAGAAATGATTAAGTCAAATTGTTGTAATTAACTGAATTCTTTCATAACCTAATGTGTTCAATGCTATAGAATTACACTTTTGGCAGCAGTTTGAGACCTCTTACACGTCAAAAGGACCATGGACATATAGGAAAGAATGGAGGGTTGAATGAATGGAAATGGCATATAAGTAAATAAGATAGAGTGATAGACTTTCATCCCTTGTGACAACTAAGTGAAGTATAAACTAAATTTTTAAATAGCAAGTCTATCACTCTTATTTACTTATATGTTATATGGCATTTCCATTCACTCAAATGTTGTGACAACTAAGTTAAGTATAATGATCAGTAGTTGATATAAGAATCAGAACAAATATTGTGGCATTTCCTAGATTTATGGAGGGCTCTTAGAATTATGCAGAGTAGTATTGTTGTGTAGCATCTATGTTTATCTGTTTCATGTCTACTTAACATCTGATAAATTCATAGTCTGTTGTTTTATGATTAAACTAACAATAACAACTAGATTATGTTTTCTTACTAGTGATATTAACAGATTATGTACATGTTCTGGTGTGTGCAGGAATCAGTCCCCCTGATTTCTAACATATGGGAAACATATGATCAGGCCGTGAAAAAGAACTACACAACATTCTTTCTTTTGATGATTTTCGTCCTGTTAATGGTTAGTACTCAGTCAATCGTATAGATGATAGAATGGGCCTTATTCAATTTTAGATCAGAAAAATGTTTTCCTCTTATATTGAGTTCAATCATTTCCAACATTGTTTGTCATGTACACAGCTTATCATTGAGATTAGTTTCAATTGATTTAGTATTAGTCATTTGATACATGTGCTTTTTTTTATGGACATGATTGTCAGTTAAAGCAAAGTTAAACAATAAGCTTTACTTGGTGTACTTAATGATTTTCTTTTTGTAGGATCATATCGAGAGGGGAAATATTGATCTGAGCCTACTACAGTTCTGTGTCCTCGACGAAGCTGATGAGATGCTAAGGATGGGCTTTGTTGAAGATGCTGAACTCATTCTAGGTATTTATTTTGTTTTTGGCCCGTTCTAAATTTTGTGTATTATTTTTATAAAAGAAGAGTAATGAGGGTAAGCTCCAAATACTCCAAGCATCAGCTGTTTCTCTAAAACGTCTTAGTCTTGAAAGGCCTAAGAAACTAAGCTGACAACAGCTTATCTAGATAAAGTAGTTTGTTGCTATTTAAATGAAGGCAAATGAAAGGGAGTGTTGGATGCAATTCCAGAAAATGAAGCAAATGAAAATGAGAAATATCCTTCTAGTTCAGCACCTGCTTCTGATTAATTACACTAAAATTAGTTTTCTTCTTTTGAAGTATATTATGTTATTGTCTAACTTTGTTTTTTTTTTCTTTCTTTGTGTTTTAATGACTGTAGACTCCATCAAAAGTGAAAATAAGCAAGGTTAGCTTCAAGAATCACTAGTGGAAAAAAGGCATTTTATATCGGTTAAAATTGACATTTCATATCGGTTCTTGAACCGATGCCGAAAAAGGAGATATAAAAAAATTGGACATTTCATATCGGTTCCTGAACCGTTATGAAAAGTTTTTTCATATCGGTTATATAGGCCAACCGATATGAAAAGGCATTTTCGCTTATTTTTTATATCGGTTATTTATTTGAACCGATATGAAAAGTCAGTTTCCGCTTATATTTTATATCGGTTATATATTTGAACCGATATGAAAAGTCTTTTTAACATCGGTTTTCTTCCAGAACCGATATAAAATACGGATTTTTAACATCGGTTCAATATAGAACCGATATGAAAACTGAAGGTTTTTTTTTTTAAAAAAAAGTGTTTTCTGTTCAGCAACATAATGGAATAGCAATTCATTATTAATTGGTAACCAATATTAGAATTATTGCATTCATAATATTCAGTATTTGATTGAACTGAAGTAATTCTTCATTGATTGAAATAAGCTAGATACAAAGGATTATATAGAGATCCTTTACATAGAGACTTGAGTAGCAACTATAACAGAATCTAACTGAATAACAAACTGAAGCTAACAGATTAACAAACCGAAACTGAAGCTAACAACATCAGTTATATTAAGACTTAGCTTATTATCTAATATGGTTGAACACAAACAA
>CM076848.1:87123088-87203695 GCA_039519185.1 Astragalus membranaceus | reverse complement strand
TCAAATATTGGTACATTTTCGTAGCCCCTGGATGGATACTCAACTTGCTCCTATGGCTCTCCTCAAGAATCATTCTCTTCATCTCAACATCATCAGGAATGCAGATCCTATCCCTGAATCTCAATACACCTTGGGAATCTAACTTGAAATCCCCATTCACAGCTTGATCATTCACAACTAACAAGTCCACCAACTTTACATCTGACTTTTGGGCTTCTCGAATACTAACCAAAAATTCATTGTCATCTTCAACATTCCCAATCTGACACTCTGCGGTGTCACTTCACAAACCAGACTCATATCCCGGAATGCTCAATCAGCTCTAATTCTTTCACCATCATAGCCGACATATGCAAGGTCTTCCGACTTAAAGCATCAGCCACGACATTAGCTTTGCCGGGGTGATAGTTCAAGCCGAAATCATTGTCCTTCAGCAATTCTAACCAACGTCTCTGTCTCATATTCAGCTCCTTCTGATCAAACAAGTATTTCAAACTCTTATGGTCACTAAACACCTCAAATCTAGTACCATACATAGTGCCTCCAAATCTTCAGCACAAATACAATCGCAGCCAGCTCCAAATCATGAGTAGGGTAGTTCTTTCATGGGTCCTCAACTGTCTAGACGCATAAGCTACTACCTTACCTTCTTGCATCAACACACCTCCCAAACCCATCTTGGAAGCATCACAATACACTACAAACGGTTGATCCGGAACATGCAAAGTCAAAACGGGCGATGTTGTCAACCTCTTCTTCAACTCATTGAAGCTCTCCTCACAGCGAGCATCCCACACAAATGCTTTTCCCTTACACGTCAATTGAGTCAACGGAAGGGCTAACTTCGAGAAACCTTCAATAAACCTCCTGTAATAACCAGCTAATCCCAAGAAGCTTCTAATCTCTGTAACTGACTTCGGGCTCTCCCATTGCAACACAGCATCAACCTTGGCTAGATCCACCGCTATACCATTACCAGAGATAATATGACCAAGGAAACCTACCTCATTCAGCCAGAACTCACACTTAGACAACTTCGCATACAACTTCTTTTCTTTCAACACTTCTAGCACTAACCTCAAATGTTCTGCGTGCTCCTCTTCCGTCTTAGAATACACCAGAATGTCGTCAATAAACACAACTACAAACCGATCCAAGTAACTATGGAAGGTACGATTCATGTACTCCATAAATACTCCCGGCGCGTTGGTAACACCAAACGGCATCACAGAATACTCATAGTGCCCATATCTCGTTCGGAAAGCTGTCTTCTGAATATCTTCATCCTTTACCTTGATCTGGTGATAACCCGACCTCAAATCGATTTTGCTAAACACTTTAGCACCCACCAACCGGTCCATCAAATCATCAATTCTTGGGAGCGGATACTTGTTCTTTATTGTCACCTTGTTCAATTGCCTATAATCGATACAAAGTCTCATACTCCCATCCTTCTTTTTCACCAACAATACCGGAGCACCCATGGTGACACACTTGGCCTTACAAATTTCTTCTCAAGTAGATCTTCTAGTTGCTTTTTCAATTCAGACAACTCTGAGGCTGACATCGGTACGGTGCCATGGACACAGGCCTAGTACCAGGTATAAGATCAATAGCAAACTCAACCTCCCTCTCTGGCGGAACACTCGGAATTTCATCCGGGAACACTTCAGGAAACTCACACACTACTTGTAACCCTTCAATGATCGCCTGATTCTCAGCAGACAATGACGCCATCAAAGCAAACAGATGAACTCCCTCTTTCATTACCTTATGCAATTGACCAGCAGGCAACAAAACGGATTCTTCTTCTTCGGGAGGAAGGAAACTCACAGATTTACGATAACAATTAATATGCACATGGTTAACTACTAACCAGTCCATAGCAAGGATGACATCCAACCCTCCCAACGGTAAACAAATAAGGTCAACAAGGAAATCTCTGTCGAAGATTGACAGAGGGCACTTAGCACACACGAGAGAGGTAGTTGCTGAACCCTTAGCTGGAGTGTCAATAACCATCTCCCTCATCATAGAAGACAAAGTAAGGCCCAATTTCTTAGCACATAAAGCAGCAATAAATGAATGCGTAGCACGGTATCAACAATAGCAATCAAAGGAATACCATTAATAAAACATGTACCTCTAATCTCATTAGTATCCTCTGATCCTGCGAGAGCAAACACTTTTCCACTGAACTTCTCTTTCTTCGGCTTAGTTACACTTGGTACTAATATGACCTACTTCCCCACAGTTGTAGCACACCACAACCTTCTTTTCGCAATTAGAAGCTATATGACCTTCCTTACCGCACTTGAAACATTTATTATCCGAGCAGTCAAAGCTCTTATGGCCGGGCTTGCCACACCTGTAGCACACGACCTTCGCAGGGGCATTCCCCCACTTGGTTTCTTACTATCAGCATACCTTGCTTACCCTTACCAGCAGGAACCTCATATGGCTTACCCCGGTTCTGAAATTTACCCCTCTGATCTCTCATGACTTGGAGTGAGCATTACTATCCTCTTCGAATATCCTGCAACTATCGATTAAATCAGCGAATACCCGAATCTTCTGGTACCCTATAGATTTCTTTATATCAGCCCTCAGTCCATTCTCAAACTTAATACATTTTGAGAATTCAGAATCAGCATCAGCATAATGGGGGTAAAACTTAGCCAATTCAGTGAACTTGGCAGCATACTCTGTCACTGACATGTTTCCTTGCTTTAGCTCAAGGAATTCTATTTCTTTCTTTCCCCTCACATCCTCTGGAAAATACTTTCGTAAGAACTCTCTACGGAAAACAGCCCAGGTTATCTCTTCATTAGCAGTTTCTAACCTCTGCCTAACCTCCATCCACCAATCATCAGCTTCTTCTGCCAGCGTATGGGTGCCATACTGACCTTCTGCGCATCATTACAATCCATGACACGAAATATCCTTTCAATCTCTTTCAGCCATGCTAGAGCACCATCTGGATTATACTTGCCTTAAAACGGGTGGATTCTCCCTTTGGAACGTGGCTAAACTGCGAGTCCCAGCATTTTCAGCACCATTTTGCTGGTTCCCAACAGCCTGAGCCATAGCCTGCAGAGCAGCAGCAAGAGCAGCATCGTTTCTCCAGCCATTTCAAATTATCACTGCAGCACAAACAGAAATTTAGAACTAATCTAACAATTCTTATTTGTCATAAGACACTATGACAGGACAACTTGGCGGACAGACTGAAATGCTCTGATACCACTAATGTAACACCCCCTTCTAATAACCTTACTATTTAATAAAATCAGAGTTTTTTTTTTTTTGAAAACAATATAAGAGAGTGCTACATTTACTCCATTAAATCAAAAACATTCAAATCGCATAGTTCGGCTAAAAGCCACAAGATACATAGCACCATAAAACACCTGTTTAGTTCGCATCAACGAAATACAGTCACTACCGCAGCGGAATAATAATAAGTTCGAAACAAGTTCAATACATTACCAATAACAGTCTAACAGTATCAAATAAAATAACACATAAACATAAGACGCCCCCGGTGCTACGTATCAGAGCATGACACTCCCTACCAGACGAAGGCATAAGGGTAACCTTCACTCGCTATTACCTGCACGTTGCCGACATGAGAAGCAACATAAAAGCAGTAGGGCGAGTCTCTTTACATAATTAATAGCATACGGAATAAGCACTGCATAGAAAAAGTAACTAGGCACACCGATTCACAACAATGGCAGCAACCACATCAAAATTACAATCTCCAAACAACATTACAAAATGTATGGTTATGCATTAAATGCAACCCAAACTCCACGGGACATGCATGTCGGATCCGTCACCAAATACAAGCCCTGAGGGCACTCACCAATTGTAGTTAGGCCGAAGCCTCTGCTCACCGATAATGCACATGGTTTATGAGACGCCATGACAATGCACCACAACACACCACACAATTAACCAATTCACCATTTAGTCAACTCACCATCATCAATGAATAATTAACTCACCATTTTATTCACTATCTCACCATTTTATCAATCAGCTCACCAATCACACCAGCACCAACTCAACCACACCATTTTGGGATAATCACAAGGGAATGGCAAAAGATAGGCAAAATTACACTTAGACACCTTGGGCAACATCTGCCCAGAACCGTCAGAAAAATAACTCATTTTTGCCTAAAATTAGAATATCCAGGTAGGCACCTGAATAAGCTTCGAAACGCATTTTGAACCGTCAAATTTGGATAACGAGTCAAAAGTTATGATTGAAACAAAATCGGGAAAATACTTAGACATTCTGAAACTGGCGCCCAGGTGCTGGGCACCCAGGAGCAGCAACACTGGACTGGCGCAACTGGCGCTGGAACTAGCGCAGGGGAACACGGCGCCCATGCACTAGGCGCCTAAGGCCAACACGGAAAACAGCTCATTTGACTCCAAAATTAATTTTGTACGAGACATTTACTCAGAGTATGGGAACCCAGCAAAATTTTTGGCAAATGTGACACGCACCATTGGCGCCCATGGACTAGGCGCCTAAGGCCAGCATAGGGAACAACTCATTTTACTCCAAAATTTATTTTACACGAGCCATTTATTCAGTGTATGAAAACCCAAAAGGAATTTTGAGAAAATATGCAACACAACAGTGGCGCCCTTGGCACCCATGGCCAAGGCGCCTAGCACAAAAACTGGGAACACAGTGAGACAGGCGCAGGAAAAACTGGCGCAGAGCACACGGCGCCATGCACAAGGCTCCATGGGGTAACACGGGATACAACCCTTTGACGGTCAAAATCATTTTACACGAGCCATTTAACTTGGACATGAAAACCAAAAGCCAAAATTGGCAAAACAATCACCAGAAAGTTGGGGCCTTTGGCGCCCATGGCAAAGGCGCCTAGGTGCAGAATTTTCCAGCAACACACACACACACCTAGGGCGCCTAAGGCACCAACGCTTTTTGAGTTCCTCCCAACATAAAAATACCAAATTAAATCACCAACACCTATTATCAATATGAATGCTAACCATCACGTTTTTCACCAAGAATTCATTCAGTCATGACACCAAACAATTGGCATGCACAATTCCTATTTTGTCCAATTCAACACCAAAACAAATATATTTTCAGCACATACGATTTTCAGCATGACAACAACACCATAATACACAATTCATTCAAGAAAATCACTCTAGAACCTAACCCTAGACAATACTCATCACATAAGCTATTAAGAATGGAAAGAAGAACCCCCTAACCTTATAGAATTCGAATATACTAGGCAAGGCTCCAAGAAATTACAAGACACCAACAAGCTTTCCCTTCCTCCTTGAGTGTTCCACGAATTTCCTCTCTTTCCTCTTGCAAGCTGTCGCCTCCTCTTCTCACTCTCTCTCTATTCGCTTCTTTTCTTTCTTTTGGATGGAATGAGTGAATGAAGACTAACCCTAAAGACCCCTAAGTGAATCGAACCATATGACTAGCCAATGGGCCATGGGCCTACTTGTGGATCATGGGCCCCTCATTCGCACCACTTAATTCGTGACAACACCTCCTAAATAAATAAGATAAAATAAACCCTAAATTAGTTAATTAAATTAAATAAATATTGTAAGCCTTAAATAACTTAATTAAAGAAAATAATTAAATTATTTTGGGGCGTTACATTCCTCTTGCAAGGGGTTTCCTTTGGCGTGAAAGATCAGCTGAGGGAACCGAACATGGTTAGTTTGTTGACAACCAATCAAGCAAGCTGCACAGGTTTGGTCGCTTGCATGCATAACAAAAGATGAGGTCCATTGAAGAAGTGCCACATGTCTTTTAGATAAGTTTAGTCTTGCAGCTTGATTTTTATGTGTATCGCCGACTTCTGCAAGTGGCTCAGCTCTAGGTGTATGACGTCACAAATCAAGTGTGGAAGCATTGAAATGGTCTTTGGATGTTTTGGTATAAACTGCAGAATTTAGCAGGTGTTGGCAGTGTTTCCACTCCTAGTGTTTCCACTCCTGGTGTTGGCAGTGTTTCCACTCCTGCAGTAGCTGCACTGAACAAAAACATCAAACCTAACAAGATTTGTGCATTTTGCCTAGATCATTGCCCTTTATCCATTTGAATATTTAGAATGTTATTCCTTGATAAATAAGCTATAAATATATATAAATGTTCTTGAAAATAAGCAATAACTCAAGTTTTAATTGTATGAATAACTCTATATAAAATAGAGTTATCAGTTATCAAGCTCAGTGATGTTCATTTTTGAGGGCACTCCATCCTTTTCGTAGTGACGTTTGGTACCCACTCCGGTCAACATTCCAATAAAATCTGGCAGAATCGAAAATAGTATTGGGTGATTAATCGGAAACACATATTAAAGTTGTTAAATATCACAAATATTGATCATTCAACACTAATAAACAATTTAAAATATATAACGATTACCAACTAAATAATCGCTATTAAGTACATCTAAACACACATACTAATATTGCATATTCACATACTAAAGTTGTATGAGTACTATTTTTTTGAAAACATTTTTGATCATGTCATTTGCATGCTTTGTTAAGTACATAAACACACATACTAATATTGCATATTCACATACATATACTACTAAGACATTCATAGCATATATTAGTTTTCACATAGTGCATATTTAGTTCAAAAGATATACTATTCTCCACTCTCCCCCCAACTTAAAGATGAGCAGTGTCCTCACTGCTCTAAGTTTAGGAAACAGGGGAGTACTAAAGTTGGGAGAAACAAACAAAAGTATTTAACACATAGCAACAGCTACCACATAGTATTTTAAACAGTTGAAAGTAAAGCAAAATATAGTTTTAGGAATAAACATTAAAAAGTATTCTTTTACTCTTTGTTTTGGAATCTGGGGCTGGCTCTCACAGCAGGGCTATGCTTGGCTCTTGTCTTCTTTGGCTTCTTAGCAGTGGCCACATCAGAGGTAGGCACACCAGGATCATCTACAGTAGCCTCAGGCATTTCTGCCTCTTCAGGTGTAGCTTCTGCAGGAACATCTGGTGTAGCCAGTGTTTGGACTTCAGGTGCAGGTACACCACTCTGCACTGGAGTGTGTTCTGTTTGTTGCTCAATTCCCTCTGGTTGTTGCTCTGCTACCTTCTCAGTTTGTTCTTCAGTTTCTTTACTTGTTGCCTTGTCACCAGTTTCTGCTCCTGTACCCTGTTCAGCATAGAGAGAGGACATTGTCCACATCTTCTTTGTTGGAGCAGGCTTCATTGTTCTCTTGTGTATCCCAGCATCTGTTTCTTCTCTGCTAAGGCCTTCAGAACTGCAGAGATTGTTGCTGCAGGACTAGTTGCCATGACTGTTGATTTTTTGAAGCTTCTGCAGTTGGTGTGGGAACACTAACAGACTCCTTGACAGTATCTGCCTGCATCTTCAACTCTGAACCTGCTTTGCCTTTCTCTTTCTCAGGCTCTTCAATGAGTACCTGCATTTGAACTTTCTCAGAAACAATGTTAGTTGGCTCAATAGGTTCTGTTGGTAGGGTGGGTGATTTCTGGGATGGGATGGTTGTATCTGCTTGTGCATCTTGTTTTGGATTTTCAGATTGGGGAGTATTTTCTGGTGGAGGTGTGGGTGATTTTGGTGTTGAAGTGTGACTGGGGGAATGTGTGGGTGGGGGGATGGAATGTTGGTTTGTGATGGTGGTGAGGGGGTGTTTGATTGCTGTTGTGATGGTGGTGATGGTGGTTGGGCTTCATTTGTAGATTTCTTCCTTAATTCATACTTTCTTCTAGCACTAGCTTCCATATCATCACTGCCATCATCATCACTGTCACTAACTTCCAGTGACTCAGATTCATCCTCCTCTCATCCTTTTCAATATCCTTCACAGCTTGCCTTGCCTCTTCATCTTCTTCAGTATCTTCATCACTCACTTCTTCAATTTCTTCCTCCACTCTTGGTTTCTTTCCCTTCTTTTCTTTCTCAGTATCTCTCTTTCTCTTTACTCTCTCTCTTTCTTAACAGTTTTCTTCTTCTTCTCATCAATCACCCAATTAGGAAAAATTGGGGATTCTATTTCTGCTTCAGGGTCATCCAACTTTAATTTCAACCACTCATGCTGTTCTCTTTGAAATTTCCAGACAGCTTGGAGTTTCTGCACCAAGTGTTCAGACACTTCCTGCTCTACAGTACTTTTAATTTTCACTGACCTCACTCTTTCCTTAACTTCAGCAGACAGACCACTAGGAGGGGTTTTTCTGTAGACTTTTTCTAGATCAGTAGCAACAACTCCTTGCTTTTGACACAGTTCAGTGATTAAGCATGGGAAATATAAGAATCCAGATTCCTTGGCTTGACATTCTACAATTTCTAGCTATCAATTTCCCTATGTCTACATTATCCTCACATAGGATTGAATCAATAAGAATCAACCTATCTTTAGATAATGTAGAAGTGTGTGAAGTAGGGAGAATTGATGTATCAATGAATAAATGCCAACTACCAAGTTCAGGGATCAATTCACCAGTTTTAAGTTTGAATTCAGTATTTGTGAATTTCTCCCACTGAGATCCTTCTATTGCTACTCTTTCTTTGATTTTAGTCATTTGCTTCTTTCCATAAGTCTCTAGTTTTACTTCAAATGCATTACCAGTGTATGTGAGATCATAGTGCTTATTGATTCTAGCAGGGTCAAAGAAAACTTTCTTACCTCTAACCTTGGAGAAAAATACAGTACCTCCTCTGTTATTCTGAATTCCTGAGTAGAATTCTCGCACCAATTGCTCCAAGTAGTAGGCTCGGGTTTGAACAAATCTTTCCCAATGCATGTTGTTGACAGTGGAGAGGAATGAATGATGAGCCTTTGCGAAGTTGAAACCACGCTCAGGCAGGAACTTCATGTTCCAAAAGTGCTCACATCCAGGGATTGCTTCCATTGATGCTAGTACTCCTGATTTTCCCTTTTTCGCATGAGTTTCCACACCAGATCCTTTCCCGTGTTTTAGAGGCAGCTTGTTTCTTAGCCATTTATGATTTTGAGCGTTTGAGACAAAAACTGTTTGTGAGTGGAGAGGATTTTTGATCGGTTTTGTGAGAGGGACGAAAAGAATTGAAACTTAGGGTATGTGAAAGGGTTAGTGGGATTTGGTAGTTGAGGGTTATAGCCGTTAAGTTGTGTGGCCTAACATGCAAGCCAACACGTGGAAACTTAGACTTAACACGCCACTTTCTAACCCTTGATCAGAGATGATTCCACTAAGTTGATGATTTGTCAAGTGACAGTTTTCTTCTAAATTTTTCTAACACCAGAGTAGGCAGTGTGGCTGCATCAAGTGTGGAAACACCAAGTGGGAAACACTGGCTACTCTGTTGTCCTGTTTTTCCTGCAAAATAACAAAACATGAAATTGCACAAAATAATAATATTAACTATATATAGTGATGGGTTGCCTCCCTCAAGCGCTTGTTTTAAGAGTCTTACAGCCTGACTTGTACCTTGGTCTAAGGTTTTGCAAAGTGAGTGGTGATCTTGTCTCTCTCTACATGCTCTCCATAGTACATTTTCACTCTTTGTCCATTTACTTTGAAAGTGGTATCAGTGGTTGCATCATATAGATCAACTGCACCATGGGGGTAGATTTTAACTAATTTGAATGGTCCTGACCATCTTGATCTCAGTTTTCCAGGGAAGAGTTTCAACCTAGAATTGTACAACAGAACCATTCCTCCTTCTTTAAGTTCTCTCCTTTGGATTTTCTTGTCATGCCATACTTTGGTTTTAGCTTTATAAATTTCTGCATTCTCATAGGAGAAATGCCTAAATTCTTCTAATTCATTTAGCTCAAGAAACCTTTTCTCTCCTGCCTTTTTGAGATCAAAATTCAACTTTTTGATAGCCCAATATGACTTGTTCTTAATTCAACAGGGAGATGACATGGCTTGCCATAAACTAACTTATAGGGGGACATTCCTAATGGAGTTTTAAATGCAGTCCTATATGCCCATAATGCTTCATCTAAGTGTAAGGACCAATCTTTTCTATTTGGTCCAACCATTTTCTCAAGCATTCTTTTTATTTCCCTATTTGAAAGTTCAGCTTGTCCACTTGTTTGTGGGTGATAGGCAGTAGCAATCTTATGTTTCACTCCATATTTTGCAAGAAGATTTTCAATAAGTTTGTTGCAAAAATGTGAGCCTTCATCATTGATGATTGCTCTTGGAGCCAAATCTTGAAAAAATATTTCTTTGGAGAAATTTGCTAACAGATTTAGCATCATTATTTGGCAGTGCTACAGCCTCAATCCATTTAGACACATAGTCTACAGCCACTAAGATGTATTCATTGCCAAAAGAAGGTGGAAAAGGACCCATGAAATCCATGCCCCAAACATCAAAAAGTTCTATTTCTAGAATATTAGTCCTAGGCATTTCATGTCTATTAGATATATTACCACTTCTTTGACATTTATCACAGGTTTTGACCATATAATAAGCATCTTTAAATAGAGTAGGCCAGAAATAACCTGATTGAAGTACCTTAGCTGCTGTTCTTTGGCTTCCAAAGTGACCTCCATATGGTGCAGCATGACAATGCAGGAGCACTGCTTGCTGTTCTTCTTCAGGAATGCACTTTCTCATGATTTGATCAGAACATATCTGGAATAGGTAAGGGTCATCCCAATAGTATTGTTTTACTATGTGGAAGAATCTTCTTTTCTGTTGATAGTTCATGTCACATGGTACAATTTTGCTTACAAGGAAGTTTACTATGTCTGCATACCATGGTGTTGAAGTATGAGGTGTGACCACACTGAGTGCAGAAACACTGGCTGTATTCATGGTAATTGCTAGTAATTCATCAGGGAAACTTTCCTTGATTTCTTCAATTGTACCTGCATTATTACTTTCAAGTCTAGAGAGGTGATCAGCCACTTGGTTCTCTACTCCTTTCTTATCTCTTATTTCAAGATCAAATTCTTGAAGTAGTAGAACCCATCTTATTAGCCTAGGTTTTGCATCTTTTTTAGAAATCAGATACTTGATGGCAGAATGGTCAGTGTACACAATTACTTTGGTGCCAACCAAGTATGATCTAACTTTTTCAAAAGCAAAAACCACTGCTAATAGTTCTTTCTCTGTCACAGTCTAGTTCATTTGAGCCTCAATTAGTGTTTTGCTAGCATAGTAGATAGAATGAAACACTTTGTTATATCTTTGCCCTAGGACTGCTCCTACTGCAAAGTCACTAGCATCACACATGAGTTCAAAAGGCTTACTCCAATCTGGAGTGACTACAACTGGTGCTGTGACTAAGGCCTTTTTTAGTTTTTGAAAAGCTTCTACACAAGATTCATCAAAATTAAAAGGCACATCATATTGCAAAAGCATACACAATGGTTTTGAAATTTTTGATAAGTCTCTGATAAATCTCCTATAGAATCCTGCATGACCTAAAAAACTTCTAATCCCTTTGATTGTTGATGGAGGTGGTAGTTTCTCAATTACCTCTATCTTTGCCCTATCCACTTCAAGACCTTTTTTAGATATTTTATGACCAAGCACAATGCCTTTTTTTACCATGAAATGACATTTTTCCCAATTAAGCACTAGGTTAGTGTCTTCACACCTTTGAAGAATTTCTTCTAAGTTTGAAAGACACAATGAGAATGTTTCTCCAAAAACAGAAAAGTCATCCATGAAGACTTCCATTGATTGCTCAATGAAGTCAGAAAAGATTGACATCATGCATCTTTGAAAGGTAGCAGGAGCATTACAAAGTCCAAAAGGCATCCTTCTAAAGGCAAAAGTGCCATAAGGACAAGTAAAGGTGGTTTTCTGTTGATCCTTAGGTTCAATTGCTATTTGATTGTATCCTGAATAACCATCTAAGAAACAATAGAATTCCTTTCCTGCTAACCTATCTAACATTTGATCTATAAAGGGTAAGGGGAAATGATCTTTCTTAGTGGCCTTATTGAATTTTCTGTAATCCATACAGATTCTCCACCCTGTTACAGTTCTGGTTGGGATTAATTCATTATTTTCATTGGCTACAACTGTGACTCCACCCTTTTTAGGAACACATTGCATAGGACTAACCCATGCACTATCTGAAATAGGGTAGATAATACCAGCATCTAGCCATTTAATTATTTCCTTCTTAACAACCTCTTTCATTATTGGATTTAATCTTCTTTGCCCTTCTATGCAATTTTTAGAATTTTCTTCTAAAATTATCCTATGCATGCATGTTGAGGGGCTAATCCCTTTAATGTCAGACATTTGCCAACCTATAGCTTTTCTATGTTTTCTCAAGGTGCTAATTAAATCAAGCTCTTGTTCTAAAGATAGATCAGATGCTATGATTATAGGAAGAGTATTATCCTCACCTAGAAAAACATATTTTAAATGCTTAGGTAGTTCTTTTAATTCTAGCTTAGGAGGTTGTTCAACAGAAGGTACATTTTCTTTAAGGTTGGGATCTTCTAAATTAAGAGATTCATAAGTTCTAGCCCATACCTTAGGTGTAGTTTGTTCCTTGGGCAATATGATTTCTTCAATAAATTCCTCAGCAGGCAATGCAGAAACATCAGGTGCTAGTGCATTGGCAAGTTGATCATACTGCTTGTGGAACTGCTTCTCTACCAAATGATCAAGTGAGATTGATGAACACTCTTCACTCTCCTCTACAGGATACTTCAAAGCATTCAAGACATTGAATTTTACTTCTTGATCATCCACTCTCCTCTTTGCACATCTATTAGTGTTTTCCCTGTTGCCAAGAATGGTCTTCCAAGTATGACTGGCACTTCTTCATCTGCAATGAAATCAAGTATAACAAAATCTGCAGGAAACACAAATTTGTCAACTTGCACCAATATATCCTCAATAATTCCTTCTGGATATGCAATTGATCTATCTGCCAAAGATAGTGTCAATGTGGTAGGTTTAGCATTTCCAATCCCTCGCTTTGTGAAGATAGATTTGGGCATCAAATTGATGCTTGCACCTAAATCACATAATGCTCTTCCTGTATAGTACTTACCTATTGAAAAAGGGATTGTAAAGCTACCTGGATCCTTTAGCTTCCTTGGAATTTTGTTTTGTAAAATCAGACTACATTCTTTTGACATAACAACAGTTTCAAATTCCCCTAATCTTCTCCTTTTAGAAAGCACATCTTTCATGAATTTGGCATAGTTTGGCATTTGTTGAAGTGCCTCTATCAAGGGAACATTGATATGCAATTGTTTTAAAACATCTAAAAATTTACTGAATTGCTTCTCCTCATGTATTTTTTTCAATCTTTGAGGAAAAGGAGGAGGAGGGTATTCTGGTACTAACCTTGGAGTAGGAGATGTAGGAACACCAGGTGTTTCTGCATCTTGAGAATTTTTTTCATTTTTATTTTTTTCTCCCTTCTCTGTACCTTCAAGCTCATATGGTTCTGTTAGATCCTTGCCCACTTCTCAAAGATATGGCTTTGACCTGCTCCTTACCTTGCCTTTGTGAAGGTGAATCTTCAGTGTTTGATGGCAAAGTACCTGCTGGTCTTTGCTGCAAAGCAGTTGCTAATTGCCCTACTTGGTTCTCTAGGTTCTTAATTGATATATCATGAGCTTGCCTAGCAGTTCTAGTTTCACTAATGAATGATCTAAGCAATTCTTCTAGAGAGTTGGCATTGGCAGGTGGGTTTGATCTTTGTTGGCTTTGAGGTAGGAATCCAGGAGGAGTACTTGGTGCAGGTGCACTTTGTGCAGGTGCATTAGAATTGTTCCACCTAAAATTTGGGTGGTTCTTCCATCCTGGATTGTAGGTATTAGAGTAAGGGTTGTTATTTTTATTGTAACCTACATAATTGACAGAGACAGGGTTGCTAGGACATTCTTCATATAGATGGCCTCCTCCACAATACACACAACTTGTAGTTCCTGGAGGGGCTTGTTCTATAGCTCCTGCAGTGTTTTCTTTAGGTGTTGCTACACTGGATGTAGGTGCACTAGTGCACTGTTTGATAAGATTGGTTAAAGTGGCTACTTGAGCAGATAGGGCTGATATATCATTAATCTCATGTACTCCAGAGGTTCTCTTTTGAGCACTTACCCTCTCAGTAGGCCAACTTGAACCATTTGTAGCAATTTTGTCAATAAGATCACATGCTTCATTATAAGACATATTCAAAAGAACACCACCAGCTGATGCATCAAGCATCACTCTGGTTTGTGGTTCTAGACCATTGTAAAAAGTTTCCATTTGTATAATGACAGGTAATCCATGATGTGGACATTTTCTTAAAAGCTCTTTCCATCTTTCCCATGCTTCAAACAATGATTCAAATTCTTTTTGCCTAAAAGATGTAATATCATGTCTCATCCTAGCATTTTTAATAGGAGGAAAATATTTGCTTAAGAATTTTTTAGCTAATTCATTCCATGTATGAATAGAATTGGGCTCCATAGAATTTATCCATGATTTAGCCCTATCTTTCAAAGAGTATGGAAATAACTTAAGCCTAAATGCATCCTCACTAATACCAGGAATGATAAAGTTACTACAAACTTCTATGAATTGCTTTAAATGCTCATGGGGATCTTCATGTGGAGATCCACCAAATTGACCAATTGTTTGCAACATTTGAAACATCATAGGTTTAAATTCAAAATGAACAGCATCAATTTGAGGTCTAGCAATACTAGTTTGTATGTGCTGCTGGTCATATTGAGCATAGTCTCTCATAGGTCTATCTCTATCATTAATCATACCTATTGGTCCCATTCGAATGAATTGTTGTCTGTGATCTGGTCCACCTTCAGGTTGTTGATGTGAATTAGGTCCTCCTCTTACTGAGGCATTTTCACTGTGGTGAGACATTGTTCTGTAGTCTTGTTGTTTTTGTCTTTGTTGTCTTAGCAATCTCCTAAATCTTCTCTCAATTTTTGGATCACAATCAAATTCTGGTGGTCTATCTCTGGGCATAAACTAGTGTTTCCACACTGAGTGTTTCTGCACTAAGTGTTTCTGCACAGAAAACAGAATACCAGTAGTACTAATAAAACACTAAATTAACAATCTAAACAACAAAATTTTACTATACTCCCCGGCAACGGCGCCAAAAACTTGGTGTGGTTTAATATATGCAAGTATACATAGTCACACAAGTAATAAAGTGATAAGAAAGGTCGAACCCACAGGGATTATGTATTGTAAATTTTTATAGTTCAAAGTGTACACTTAGTGTGTCTACACTATTCAGTATTTTTGGTTTGGAGTTTTCAAAGTAAGTAAAAATAGTAATAAGCAATAAAATGTGTGAGAAATCAGTGGAAAAAAGTAGTTGAGATGTTTTCACCAAGTACTTTACTTCTAAGTGTTTTAATGGAGTATGTAGTGTGGGAACACTGGATGTAGGTGCATCAGTTTGTGCCTTTCAGCACTTCTCTTTAGAGTTTCATTACAAGCTCTTATGATCTTTGTTTTTTACAGTAAAGAAAGGTTTGTCAATTCCTCCCTTGCCTCCTAACAATGATCCAAGTTGCTAAATAGGTTCACTCTTGTAATTTTATTATCCTAAGGACTATGTTATCCTATGTCTAGGTTTTAGCATGTATTTAACAAAGTTTCCTTTATTAAACACTTGTCCCTATTAACTCTTGAGTTCATAAATGTAGCCCATGTCTGCTGCTACAAGTTTTACCTATTCTAAAGTGATCAATTCCAGAATAAGTTGAAAGAAGTATTATGCAAGAGTTTAAAGTGTTTACACTACATAAACCATAATAACATATTTAGAAGTTCATTACAAGGTTAGAACATCTCAACTTAAGGGAATTTAGCTCATGTTACTCATGTTATAAAGCAAAGAATATGCAAAGAACATAAGTAAATGAATAATAAAGCAAAAGAACTTAAAAGAGTAGAGATTACTTGAATAGAAGATCTTTTGCATTAAGTTCCCAAGTTGAAGTACAATAAAGATTTCTTACACGAATTTCTTCAAAGTAGAAGTGAAGGGAATGGTTGTCAAGCACTTCCTCACCTTCCTCTCCTTAGAAACTAGAAATGAAAATAAACTAAACCTAAACTAAGCAAATGAAAGATGAAGGATTTAAAGATGTGAAAGATGTATATATATTTTGATTAGTGAAGATATGGCTTCTATTTATAGGCTTGAAAGCTTTCCTCTTGCAAGGGGTTTCCTTTGGCGTGAAAGATCAGCTGAGGGAACCGAACATGGTTAGTTTGTTGACAACCAATCAAGCAAGCTGTACAGGTTTGGTCGCTTGCATGCATAACAAAAGATGAGGTCCATTGAAGAAGTGCCACATGTCTTTTAGATAAGTTTAGTCTTGCAACTTGGTTTTTATGTGTATCGCCGACTTCTGCAAGTGGCTCAGCTCTAGGTGACTAGGTATGACGTCACAAATCAAGTGTGGAAGCATTGAAATGGTCTTTGGATGTTTTGGTATAAACTGCAGAATTTAGCAGGTGTTGGCAGTGTTTCCACTCCTGGTGTTGGCAGTGTTTCCACTCCTACAGTAGCTGCACTGAACAAAAACATCAAATCTAACAAGATTTGTGCATTTTGCCTAGATCATTGCCCTTTATCCATTTGAATATTTAGAATGTTATTCCTTGATAAATAAGCTATAAATATATATAAATGTTCTTGAAAATAAGCAATAACTCAAGTTTTAATTGTATGAATAACTCTATATAAAATAGAGTTACCAGTTATCAAGCTCAATGATGTTCAATTTTGAGGGCACTCCATCCTTTTCGTAGTGACGTTCGGTACCCACTCCGGTCAACATTCCAATAAAATCTGGCAGAATCGAAAATAGTATTGGGTGATTAATCGGAAACACATATTAAAGTTGCTAAATATCACAAATATTGATCATTCAACACTAATAAACAATTTAAAATATATAACGATTACCAACTAAATAATCGCTATTAAACCCAGGTTCGAATATCGAATTAGGATTGATGAAGCGATATATCATAGCAGGCACAGCAGACTGGTGATCACGTCTGACGATGGTGTTGAATTGAAAATTAAGCTTGTACTGGTGCGAAGACGCACGAAAACCACCTACGTTAGCACCATCATCAAACAGAGAAATTTTGTAGACTGAGTCCTCCTGCAATATGCTATCAAACTTATAGATCAACTCCCTACGAACTGTTGCTTGAATGCGATTCCCCTACACAAAGAATCACAACAGTTAGTATTACGTTATTTCATTAAGTGGAATCAATCCTATATATGATACTAACAGCGGAATCCATTAACACCACCTCCTTTGTGTATGGAGTCCGTCCTCGGTTAAGATCTTGGACATGCCACATCCGAATCACTCGTACAACAATGGGACTGGGTGGGTGCCCAGCAACGATATCAGAAAGGAGGATGTGGTTGGTATTCATCGTTGAACTCGTTGAAGAAGGAACAGACAAACGGAAATGAACTTTTATGAAAGACTCTTTAGTGATTAACGTAAATAGGACTGCTAATGAAATTTTGATTCTAGGTGGCTGTCTTATATAGATGAAAATTGTTTTGGTAGGGTTTAGGTTTTTTGCATTCGAGAATTAAGGGTTGCGACCGGTTTGGTTGATTGGGCGGGTTAATTGGTGTGAAGGTCATAAAAATCGTACGTGATTATAGGATGCCACTTAATGCATATTAAATATTGATTCATTATGATTAAAGTTGACTTGAGTAAATAATAATATACCAGGATTGAAATTATAATTACCTAATAAATATGGAATGAAATAAAAATAATATTATAGACACTAATATTATTACCGTAACCGGTAGCATAGTTATAGGATAAATTGTAGAGTTTTGATAATAAATATTAATCACCATTAATCATCTTTAATGCATTGATGTAATTGTCATTTGTATTATTAAATATTAATCACCATTAATCGTCTTTAATGCGTTAATGGTGTACGAATTAATGATACAAAAAATAGTCTATAATAAAATTTTAAGAGCGAATTATTATTTTTCAATTGGAAATTTCATTTTAAAGAAAATGAGATAAATAAAATGAAAATTGAATTTTAAAAGTTTAAATAAAGTAGAAATTTGAATTTGTGTCAAGTTTTGAGTATAAAGTCGCCAAATTTGAAATATGAAATTTGAAAATAAATAGAATTAACAAAATCATTATTCAAAATGCATTTATTTACATGTATTAATAGTAGTTATTTCGGAAATAATATAATAGAATTAACAAAATCATTATTCAAAATGCATTTATTTTCATGATTTTTTTTAAGTAGATCAGCCAACAGTAATGCATTATTCGAATTCGAATTTATCATAATTGGTGTGAAGGTCATAAAAATCGTACGTGATTATAGGCTGCCACTTAATGCATATTAAATATTGATTCATTATGATTAAAATTGACTTGAGTAAGTAATAATATATCAGGATTGAAATTATAATTACTTAATAAATATGGCTCGAATAAGGTAATAAACAAATAAAATGAAAATGAAAATATTAATTATGAAATTTGAATTTTAAAGTTTAAATTTAAATTTGAATTCAATAAAAAAGAACAGGGAAATAAAATTGTAGGTGACTTTTTTAATGAATGATTGATTCATGATTTTTTTTTAATTACATGGACCAATAGTACTGCATTATTCGAAATTTCATCATAATTAATATTTCCCCTCTTTTAATTTGTTTTGGATTATTAGTCTTCACAAGATTTTTGTTGTTGCAATTATAAATAATAATAATAATAATAATAATAATAGTCTACTAAGTTCGGTATTTTTGAATTTTTAAATAGTGAACGAATTATTGATACAAAAAATAGTCTACTTTAAAATTTTAAGAGCGAATAATTATGTAACAATTGAAAATTGGATTTTAAAGAAAATGAAATAAATAAAATGAAAATTGAATTTTAAAGTTTAAATAACGTAGAAATTTGATTTCTCATAGTCAATGTTAATTATAGTTTTAATCATCAATAGGATTAGTGATGACACATAGGATTGGGCGGTTCATGATTTTTTTTTTAATTACATGGACCAATAGTAATGCATGATTCCAATTATCGTAATCAATATTTTTCCTACAATTGCTCTCGTGAGGACACATAGGATTAGTGAGCTGTGAGGAGGAGACGAATTTGTATTATTAATAGATAGATATAATCATGTGGTGCTTTTGGACATAGTGGGATCAACCTCAGGTAAATTGACGAAATTGAGTCCACAAAACTAAATATTTTAGTGTAAATATACTTAATAAAATATTTCTCCCCAAAAAAAAAATAGGTGTTGCCCCATATAGTACAGTAATTTAAAACTTTATTCTTCTAATTTTGAGTTTTCTCCTAGAACTAAAATACACAAGTTGACACAAAATACATTAGATTTTGGGATTTATTTATTTTTTCACAAAATTTCGTATTTTGTTCAAATTTAAAATAATTTTATTATGTAAAATTATTACTAACTTTTTTTGCCCCCAGTATTAATTATTTGTAAATCTGTTACTGTTTGTGAATATCAATAATAGATGTATTTTTCCACTATATTATATTCTACATGTCATATATACATAATATAATAGTGTTGGCACCCGTTTTCGCCGAGGGCTACTCGGCTGGCGTAGAATCGGCTAGTTGAGGGATGAAGGCTGGTTCCCGTCGGCAAAAATAGATATTTTAACTGCTTGGGGTTTAAATTGACTATACATGACCACATGGCTAAGATAAACAGCTGAGGCGCCTACTCGGCTGACACCTGATTGGCCGAGGTAAGACTCGGCCGAGACAAATCGGCTTGACGTGGCTACTAAGTTTATATAGACTTGGAGGCTAATACTTGGTCTTACTGTGTTCATATATTTATTTATTAAATAATTATATGATTTATTAAAGTAAATATAATGGAGAAAGGCCAAGCCAAGCTACGATAACCGCATTCCTAAATTTATGAGAAGTGGGCACGAGGAGTTGGCCGAGGTAAAGGAGCTTGCTTTGGGAGCAAGTATTCAACGCTCGTGGACACATTTAGACGTTGGAGTGGTTAAAACAACATGGAGAAGCGCCGTAGAAGTGGAAACGAAGATATTTTGACCCCACTACCCGTGCTAGTGGAAGAGTGCTTCCTTGTTTTTAGGGCCTGGATGTAATATAATGCGTTTTGATCTTGATTAATCCAACGGTACCGGGGGCACAACATTACCTCAGTATTATTGATCTTGCACCTGTTGAGGAAATCAATCAGTTCCTCCTCAGCTTTTGGGTATACCACCTGCATTTGATCCTCATATTGGTCTTTAGTGACCATCTTGATATTTGCCTCAGACATATCAGCACTGTTTGACACACTGTTATTTCCAGCAGCGCCTTGGCTAGTTTCGACAACGAGAATGTCAACTTCAGTATAATTTGCCTCTGCTGTTGGCAAAGGGTTGCTGTCAATCTGCATCGAAGGCTTCGACTTATCATCAAACTTCAGTCTTCCTTCGTTTAGTGCTTTCTGAACCAAATCCCTGAAAAGAACACATCGAGAAGTGTTATGGCCTAAAAAATTGTGATATTTGCAATAACCTCATTTCTTTTGTTGTTCTAATGGTGGTATTTTTAGGCCTTTAGGCACTAAAATCTGGCCATCAGTAACTAACAAATCAAATATTTGGTCACATTTTATGACGTCGAAGGTATATGTTTTTGCAATATATTTATCATTTTTTGGTTCGACAGGATTTTTCCCATCGGAAGGCCTCAATAATTTACAAGTATATGGAGGTCCAGGCTTTAATTCTGCCACATTAACCTCCTCTTCGACATCTTCATATGATATGTCGAAGTCTTGGTCACTGTCATTAGTATTGACGTAAGCGACCTTTTCCTTTTTATTAAATCGACTAGTTCTGGCTTTTTCATCTTTAAGCCTTTCGACTTGTCGAACTCTGTCAGCCAATTGGGCCATATCTCTTAGGTGTAAAGTGTCTAACTTTTTCCTAATAGAATAATCTAGGCCACCAGCAGCCATTTCGACTAACTCATGTTCAAGTACCTGAGTAAAACATCTTGCTTTGAGAAGTCTAAATCTATTGAGATAATCGTCAATAGATTCTGGCATTTTGCGTCGAACACTGGCCAATTCTTTAAGGGTAATCTTGCATTGGCCCATGTAGAATTGCTCATGAAACGCTTTTTCTAACTGATTCCAATTAAACATGGAATGTGGGGGAAACGTAGTGAACCATGTGAAGGCATTTTTTGTTAAAGAATTTGGAAAATACTTCATTCTCAAATTCTCATTTTGCGCTATGTCACCAGCCTCAGTCAAATACCGTGCAATGTGTCGACAGTAGATTCACTGGTTTCTCCAGCAAATTTTGTGAATTTAGGAATTTTCCATCCCTTAGGCAAATCTGTTTGTATCACATATTCCGACTGGGGAGATACAAAATTAGGTCTATATAAGCCTAAGTTAAGACCATTTTGGGCTAAAATTGTTTCGACAAGATTTGACAAATTATTTTGATTTCCAAAGTTGTTTTGCTGAACTTGTCTTGTAACTTCGTCAGCATTTTGGTTCCTATTAACTAATACCATTTCAGGCACAGGTTCTTCGATAGCCATTATTTGTCTTTGATCATTAGGAACTGCGTAGTTAGGCCTTTTGTAACATCCCTAATTTTTAAAGACTCGTACTATGATGCCTAAGACCGAGTAATTATTTGTGGGAATAATTGGTCGTGTCTCGGGGATTAATAGTCGAGGAAAAGTCCAAAGAAATCCTACTCTACATTTAATTGTGGCTTAGTCATAAATTAAATGAACAATTCAGCTGAAGGGTAAAATCGTCATTTTACCTCACATCGAAGACGTATCAATTGAGTGAGCAATTAATCTCGAATCGAATGAGGATTAGCCGAGAAACCTATGCCGAGCGGAAAGCCATAAGATTATTGGGGTTTTAGCCTCAAAACCAAGACTTAATGGGCCAAGGGCATTTTGGCCATTTCCATAGATTTCGAATTGTCAAAGTTAGTAAAAGGCTATAACAAAAATGGTTATTTAGACCGAGTAATTTAGATAATCTAAATGTCTAATGATAGGTGGATGGACATTGGAGATTAGTTGTTCGATTTGGAATCGAAAGTTTAAGTAAAATTCGAATTAAGGGCATTTTGGTAATTTGGCCTCATTAAACTTTCCCCTCAGCTGGTCAAAACCTCCACCACTTCTGTTTCCTTTCATTTGCTGATCAGTTCCAGAAGTTTAGAAAACAAAAACTGAAAAGGAGAGGAGAGGGAGAGGGGCGCGATGGAGGAGAAAGAAGGAGGAGGGGGATCCTCCAAAATGTTTTGCATGTAAGTGCTCTCACTCCCATTCTACTCAGATTTCGATTTCCTTTCCAATGGAATAAATTTCAGAACCTGATTCTTCCCCTATCTCTCTGTCCCATTTTCGGATTTGGAGCTCCAAGGAGAAACAATGGAGTCTTGACCTCACTTGGAGCATTGCATGTTTAAATCGAAGCTAGAGGGAGTCAAAACTGAAGATGCATGGCTGATTTTGATGTATTAGGGTGAATTCCAGTAGCTTGGTTCTGTATTGGAATGTTTAGGTTAGTTATTGGAGCCCAAATTCGTGATAGCAAGTGATTGAGGATGATGATAATCAAGTCAATCAAGAATCCTGGGTGAAACCCGTATGGTATACCTTCATTGTTTTCATCGTATCTCACTGTACGATACTCCGATGATCGTGATTCTTGTTCCTCTGGAAACTAGACTCGAAGCTCTGAATTTTGGGCACAAGAACCGTTTGATTGCATGGAGAAATGAAGGAGATATCATGTCCCAAAGTTTCGGATTCAGAATCAAGCACTATCCTGGACCAGTCACCTTGTCTTGGTGATATCTCCCAAACCACTGGATGCATGCGTGTGAATCCTTGACCATTTGAAAGTAGACAAAATCCTCTTCAGAATGGGCACTGATTTGAAGGAGTTTGGTTGCGAATTGACATAGTTATGGCTGTTACAAAAGTGTGCATTGATTCTGGAAAACAGAAAAGAAGAAGCTGGAAATGTGATTCGTCGGATTTGGGATTCGAGTTGTCAAGTCGCGCGAGACGTCAATTCTACCCACCGGAGATGAAGTCAGTATCAAGAGGGGTGTTGGTTGCGGAATTCAGTTGCGGAGGCACTAGGAGCGTGTAGGTGACTACGAGGATTGTTCGAGTGGTTATGATCCGGTCGTCCGTGTTCCGGCGTGAATTCTCGCGAGATCGTCAACCGGGTGAGTTCTACTCACGGATAGGGATATTTTTACATGTCTTGAATATATATTGGTTTTGAGTCATGAGGCATTATCCGTTTTCGAAAGATTTTGGAACCGAAAACCGTTTTTGAGAAATGTTACGTTTTTACGGTTTTTATTGAATTGTTGAACAATTTACGAAATTGTGATTTTAAGTGCTTTCACTGGAACATGGTCTGGAATGTTGTTTATTAAATCCGTTTTCAGGTTGGAGAACGATCGGAATTCGAATTGGGCGAGAAATGGAAAGCGGAATGAGAAACTAGAATTCAGTAACAGAACAGGCCGCACGGGTCGTGCGCCCCTGGGCACGGACCGTGCGCCCTCTTCGGGTTGGCTGTGTGGTTTTGGTAAATCACGCACGGGTCATGCGACCCTGGGCACGGACCGTGCGTGAGCTGCTGTTACCAGACTCCGATTTCTCATTTCGTCGCTCCTTTCGATCCCGAATCACTTCTAATCTTCTTCCCAACCCATTTTAAGGATATTGCCTTACTGAAAACCTTATTTTGAACTTGTTCAACTCATGGTTTTGAAAAAGAGCTTTGAAAGCCTATTTGATCGAAAAACCGAAACCCTAGTACGCGTGTGAGTAAACCGACTTATGGACTGACTGAATATATATATGTTTATATATGTCAATTGAATATGATTATAATGCCGGAGGTCTAGTTTATGAATTCCTCAAAACGGGTTATAGATCGATATGGTTATTGTTTATCCAATTATTATGTGATTGATCCTTTAGTGATCGAAAAGATATAAATTATCTAATGAGCTTATGTGACTGATCCTTTGGTGATCGAAAAGATATAAATTATCTAACTCTCGAGAATTGATGCGTATTGTCATATGTATCGCGTTGGGTGACGACCCGACAAGTAGCATACTAGGAAGGGAAGTCATGAGCCCTCACCCTAGGCCCTGAATGTGTTTTGGCGTGGTCAACTCACGGGTTACCGGGATTAGCAGGCGTTGTGCAGCCGGTTTGTGCCAAGGTTGAACACGAATTTGCCGGGATTAGCAGTCGTTGTGTAGTCGGCAATTCGATTAAAAGTATAAATAAGATTCACGAATTACCGGGAGTAGCAGTCGTTGTGCAGTCGGTAATTCGGTTAGTAAATAAGATTCACGAATTACCGGGATTAGCAGTCGTTGTGCAGTCGGTAATTCGGTTAATAAATAAGATTCACGAATTTGCCGGGATTAGCAGTCGTTGTGCAGTCGGCAATTCGATTAATAAATAAGACATTGTTATGTCAGCACATGTTGTAACGGTTTAATAAATTGAACCGAGTGTCAGTGAGGGGGCACGGTAGGACTCACTGAGACAAGTTGTCTCACCCAATCCATATTTGTTGTTTTTACAGAGAACAGGTTATAAGGACAGCAGGCGGCACAGTTAGTCGTCAGGCTCGAGGAGAAGTTGGAGATGTAATCTTCCATCTATGTTTTGGTTTATTTCTGATGTAGTCTCTGTATTCGGTCTTATGACTCGAACTTGTATCAGGTTATATTTTTATAGTTTCCGCTGTTTCTTGTAAAGATGTATATCTGAACATGAATTTTTATACTCTGATTTATACCAAATTGTATATTTAGGTATTTCTTTGTTAAAGAAATACCGGGGTGTTACATTTGGTATCAGAGCGGTTCGGCCTTGTCGGACGTAGTGACCTTCGGGTCGAGAACATAGGATCGAGTCAGCTAGGGACTTAGACAATTATATGTCAGACCTTTTTAGTATATTATGTGACGTATTGAGTCAGGATCCACTCAATGTTTCATGTAAGTTACTGAAAAACTATGACAAATAGTTGCCTCAGCCCCGAAAATGTCTGAAACCCTACACAATAGGATTCTCAGCCTTCTCGTTTCATCAGAACGTGCAGCGGCAGCAGAGGGCTACATATTACATTTGGAAACCAGGATGGGCATCCGCGATGGTTTGAGGAAACTGTGGGCGGCTGTTCAATAAATGAATCGGATGCGGCTAGTGAGTCGCAGTATAAGACATCGTAAATCTTATCGAGAGTACGAATTAAGCGAAACCATTGGGCAATAGCAATGTCAGTGTACTGAAAGCTATCAGATTAGTAAACACCCAAAACCCTGACCTTATTTTGTCAGCTTATCAGTTATAGAGATATCGTTTTCACCATAAATCTCACCTTCTGGAGTAAGTCAATCCCATTTTAGATATCAGTTGAGGAAGTCCCTCCAGAAAATTTCAAGTACAGATCCCGATTCTTCTTCTTCCAAGTCACAATGTGACGGATGTTAAAGCTAGCTGAGTAAAGATACTCCGTTGCCAGTATTGACTAGCAGGGTCATAATGTGCCGATCACGTTAAGTCCTGATCAGGAATTGTGAATCAAATCCTTCAAAGCAAATCAGTATGTGTAATCAGTAGGAGTAACCTTATTTCAATCCACTGCTGGAAGCATTCCGATCACGGTCTGTGAGAAATTCTCGTTAGTCTTCCGACTTATTTGTTCGTAACTTCTGCTCCGGAACTCCGATTTTTATGTTCCGAGAGGCGTTGGAAAGCTAACGAAAATATCTACACCGATGAATGGGTTGTGGACCGTATCTTCAAGTGTATTTTGAAGTGTACCTCTGTTTTAAATCTGAACCGTAAACTTTAAGCTTTCGTGGAATGTGGACCTCCCAGTTGTACGGGAAATTGGTAGAAAGGATCTCCAATCAGTCAGTTTAGACTCCTAGAAACCGTTCTGAAGCTATATTGATTAATGTAATGTAATAATTATGTCTGGATAGTTGCGGAAGTTCGGAAAGAAGCTGGGCCAAGGAAAATTTTAAAGGATAAATCCAATTTCAACGAATCAATACGGAGACACTCATGGTGTGCTCGTGTGATTCCCAAAATAACCTTTGATTTCGAAATCCCCTGGTGCCACCGCAATTTCAACTTCGTGTCTAATTCGAGAATAATTACTACATTGAAGTTAATTGAGAAACCAAGGATTTGAATAGGATGGCACTAAATCGTAACTTCTAAAGAAAACCTTATGTCATTCTAGTAAGATTCCTAATATCGAAATTCGCACCTCCTTAAGGTCCGAGTAATCAATATCTATGAAAGATAGGTATCAAAATTCAAAGCCTAGTTGATCTAGAAAGACAACTGTGATTGGATAAGTCGTTAACTTAGACAATCCTGAATAACGCACCCTTATCATTATTTTGGGTTAATTAAAACATCGGTTGTACCGGTAACTACCTGAGATGCTACAAATGTTTCTAAGATAATCGAAGACGTGGGTTACTCAAACGTTTGCTCGAAATATGGAAGCTAAGTAACACGTGAATATAATTGCTAGTTGGAGAGGTGTCAAGCCATGTTAGGGCAATCATCTTTTGGCAGTTCTAGTGCTCAAGCTTCCGCTACTGTAGTGGAACTCCAATCGTTAATCTTGAATTCGTTAAAATCAACAGTAAATTGTTATGACTTTGATCCATCGGATGGATCGAAGCTAGTTTCACCATTCTAATAATCTATCGGCAAGATGTCAATAAAGCAAGTATGTACTGAATTCAGAGTTGTCTGATTTAGCCAGTACACAAGGCTTTCTAAGAATCCGATAAGTTGGGTACGTGAAGCACTTTTCCCTTTTCACCCACTACACCCGTATGATGGAAGAATGTCTGAGGATGAACTGTATGTTGGTCTGAGACTAAATGATCAGACAGTGAGTGTATAACACATGAGTCCTTGATAGTGCTTCCCATTACCATTGTGTAGTCTCTTGAGACAGTTGAGTCGTGTCTATTTTTGTCACGAAATGCAAGCCTTTGTCCTAACCTCGAAGTTTCATCTTGGACTAATTCGAGAAAGGAATCGAAGGGAAATGAATTGAATCGAATGGAATAGCGGCTTGGAAAATTTTTAAAAACAATACCCGTTTTTCCTTTCGGCTCAATGTCCTTCCCGATCCCTTCCTCGAACGAACCCAATTGTTTTGTCTTAACGGAGCCAAACTCAGGCACGATAAAGGAAGTTTGTGAGATCTTGATCGCACCAATGGCTGGTTCCAACAAAGTAACACTTCTACTCTCACTTTCAAACTCGTAAATCTTCAATATCGGAGAATAAGATTCCGCTTTGTTGAAGCGTCGTGCATTGAGTAAGGTCATCTATAAGTTGGGGTGAATTAACTTTTGGGATAGTCGTGTTTTCAAACTATCGTCATTAGAAACCCCATTGAAAAGAATTTTCATTCAAATGGAACTATTGTACTTCAAGTTTTGGAACTGATTTAATGAAAGAATATTTTACTATTATTTTAGAGTTTTTCCTGGATTCGGTTGCAAGGAAAATCGTTTCTAGATTCCGTGGACTGAAAGTCAACCTGTTTTTTTTAATAACTCTGTTTGCTTCAGTCGAGATTTTTAGTAAGATGAGTCAAGCGCTTATGTAAGCGTAACTCGGGAAGAGAAGAAAACTTTTCTTCTGGATACCGTATGGTTTGATTCCAAAGAAATTCTCTTAAAGTCATCGTTTCGTTCCAATTCAAGCTACGGCTAGGCCGAAACTTTCCGAGTTCCTGACTTCGAAAGTGCAGGATGTGTGGATACCATAACTATGAGTTCGTATCCTCAACAGATTGTTGGCATTTCATTGTCCATAACAATTAGTGTCAGCTTTCAAGAAGTCGGAATAGTTAATTTCTGAAGAAAGTCTGTATCTTCATGATGTCCTTCACGTGTCTCAGTTGAGAAAATGTATTCCCGATCTACTTCAGCCGTTGAGCGTTGAAACGATCGATCTTCGACCGAATTTATCATTCCAACATTATCCTAGTCATATCCTAGGGCATGGCGTGAAGACATTGAGGTCAAGGACTATTCCGATTGTCAAGGTAGTATGAGAAGGCTTCTCAGCCGAAGAGGCTACTCGGGGTTTGGAAGAGGACATGATGACCCGATATCAATATCTTTTTGCTTATGGTTCGTCTTGTCAATTTTGAGGAAAAAATTTTTAAAAGTTGGGGTGATTGTAACATCCCTAATTTTTAAAGACTCGTACTATGATGCCTAAGACCGAGTAATTATTTGTGGGAATAATTGGTCGTGTCTCGGGGATTAATAGTCGAGGAAAAGTCCAAAGAAATCCTACTCTACATTTAATTGTGGCTTAGTCATAAATTAAATGAACAATTCAGCTGAAGGGTAAAATCGTCATTTTACCTCACATCGAAGACGTATCAATTGAGTGAGCAATTAATCTCGAATCGAATGAGGATTAGCCGAGAAACCTATGCCGAGCGGAAAGCCATAAGATTATTGGGGTTTTAGCCTCAAAACCAAGACTTGATGGGCCAAGGGCATTTTGGTCATTTCCATAGATTTCGAATTGTCAAAGTTAGTAAAAGGCTATAACAAAAATGGTTATTTAGACCGAGTAATTTAGATAATCTAAATGTCTAATGATAGGTGGATGGACATTGGAGATTAGTTGTTCGATTTGGAATCGAAAGTTTAAGTAAAATTCGAATTAAGGGCATTTTGGTAATTTGGCCTCATTAAACTTTCCCCTCAGCTGGTCAAAACCTCCACCACTTCTGTTTCCTTTCATTTGCTGATCAGTTCCAGAAGTTTAGAAAACAAAAACTGAAAAGGAGAGGAGAGGGAGAGGGGCGCGATGGAGGAGAAAGAAGGAGGAGGGGGATCCTCCAAAATGTTTTGCATGTAAGTGCTCTCACTCCCATTCTACTCAGATTTCGATTTCCTTTCCAATGGAATAAATTTCAGAACCTGATTCTTCCCCTATCTCTCTGTCCCATTTTCGGATTTGGAGCTCCAAGGAGAAACAATGGAGTCTTGACCTCACTTGGAGCATTGCATGTTTAAATCGAAGCTAGAGGGAGTCAAAACTGAAGATGCATGGCTGATTTTGATGTATTAGGGTGAATTCCAGTAGCTTGGTTCTGTATTGGAATGTTTAGGTTAGCTATTGGAGCCCAAATTCGTGATAGCAAGTGATTGAGGATGATGATGATCACGTCAACCAAGAATTCTGGGTGCAACCCGTATGGTATACCTTCATTGTTTTCATCGTATCTCCATGAACGATACTCTGATGATCGTGATTCTTGTTCCTCTGGAAACTAGACTCGAAGCTCTTCATTTTGGGCACAATAACCGTATGATTTCATGGAGAAATGAAGGAGATATCATGTCCCCAAGTTTCGGATTCAGAATCAAGCACTATCCTGGACCAGTCACCTTGTCTTGGTGATATCTCCCAAACCACTGGATGCATGCGTGTGAATCCTTGACCATTTGAAATTAGACAAAATCCTGTTCAGAATGGGCACTGATTTGAAGGAGTTTGGTTGCGAATTGACATAGTTATGGCTGTTACAAAAGTGTGCATTGATTCTGGAAAACAGAAAAGAAGAAGCTGGAAATGTGATTCGTCGGATTTGGGATTCGAGTTGTCAAGTTGCGCGAGACGTCAATTCTACCCACCGGAGATGAAGTCAGTATCAAGAGGGGTGTTGGTTGCGGAATTTAGTTGCGGAGGCACTAGGAGCGTGTACGTGACTACGAGGATTGTTCGAGTGGTTACAATCCGGTCGTTCGTGTTCCGGCGTGATTTCTCGCGAGATCGTCAACCGGGTGAGTTCTACTCACGGATAGGGATATTTTTACATGTCTTGAAAATATATCGGTTTTGATTCATGAGGCATTATTCGTTTTCGAAAGATTTTGGAACCGAAAACCGTTTTTGAGAAATGTTACGTTTTTACGGTTTTTGTTGAATTGTTGAACAATTTACAAAATTGTGATTTTAAGTGCTTTCACTGGAACATGGTCTGGAATGTTGTTTATTAAATCCGTTTTCAGGTTGGAGAACGATCGGAATTCGAATTGGGCGAGAAATGGAAAGCGGAATGAGAAACTAGAATTCAGTAACAGAACAGGCCGCATGGGTCGTGTGCCCCTGGGCACGGACCGTGCGCCCTCTTCGGGTTGGCTGTGTGGTTTTGGTAAATCACGCACGGGTCGTGCGCCCCTGGGCACGGACCGTGCGTGAGCTGCTGTTACCGGACTCCGATTTCTCATTTCGTCGCTCCTTTCGATCCCGAATCACTTCTAATCTTCTTCCCAACCCATTTTAAGGATATTGCCTTACTGAAAACCTTATTTTGAACTTGTTCAACTCATGGTTTTGAAAAAGAGCTTTGAAAGCCTATTTGATCGAAAAACCGAAACCCTAGTACGCGTGTGAGTACACCGACTTATGGACTGACTGAATATATATATGTTTATATATGTCAATTGAATATGATTATAATGCCGGAGGTCTAGTTTATGAATTCCTCAAAATGGGTTATAGATCGATATGGATATTGTTTATCCAATTATTATGTGATTGATCCTTTAGTGATCGAAAAGATATAAATTATCTAATGAGCTTATGTGACTGATCCTTTGGTGATCGAAAAGATATAAATTATCTAACTCTCGAGAATTGATGCGTATTGTCATAGGTATCGCTTTGGGTGACGACCCGACAAGTAGCATACTAGGAAGGGAAGTCATGAGCCCTCACCCTAGGCCCTGAATGTGTTTTAGCGTGGTCAACTCACGGGTTACCGGGATTAGCAGGCGTTGTGCAGCCGGTTTGTGCTAAGGTTGAACACGAATTTGCCGGGATTAGCAGTCGTTGTGCAGTCGGCAATTCGATTAAAAGTATAAATAAGATTCACGAATTACCGGGATTAGCAGTCGTTGTGCAGTCGGTAATTCGGTTAATAAATAAGATTCACGAATTACCGGGATTAGCAGTCGTTGTGCAGTCGGTAATTCGGTTAATAAATAAGATTCACGAATTTGCCGGGATTAGCAGTCGTTGTCCAGTCGGCAACTCGATTAATAAATAAGACATTGTTATGTCAGCACATGTTGTAACGGTTTAATAAATTGAACGGAGTGTGAATGAGGGGGCACGGTAGGAATCACTGAGACAAGTTGTCTCACCCAATCCATATTTGTTGTTTTTACAGAGAACAGGTTATAAGGACAGCAGGCGGCACAGTTAGTCGTCAGGCTCGAGGAGAAGTTGGAGATGTAATCTTCCATCTATGTTTTGGATTATTTCTGATGTAGTCTCTGTATTCGGTCTTATGACTCGAACTTGTATCAGGTTATATTTTTATAGTTTCCGCTGTTTCTTGTAAAGATGTATATCTGAACAGGAATTTTTATACTCTGATTTATACCAAATTGTATATTTAGGTATTTCTTTGTTAAAGAAATACCGGGGTGTTACACCTTTCGACAGGGAATTCAACAGGCCTAATATTTTGAACTTGGGGAATTCGCTGGTTGTGCACTGGTGGAGTGCCAAAGAAATCAACAATTCGACCCATTTGTGTTACTAAGATCTGGTAACTGTCATTTGTGTTTTGAATTAATGGGTTAAACTGTAACATCCGCAAAATAATTAGTAGAATTATTTGGATGTTAATCCAATTAAATTAATTTAGTACTTAACTGGCAAATTTATCGGATGCTAAAATTATTTAATTGTTGTCAGCGGATCGTTAACCGGATAATACGGACCAAGGAAGTTTTGGAATCGAAATAGGAGATTTCGATCGATATGGTAATTTGACCGCGTTGCAACATATATATTAAATAAATAAATAAGTGTGTGTGTGTGTGTATGTGTTAAAAAGGAAAGAAAGGAAAGAATTAAGAAAGAAAAGGTACGCGTGAAACAGAAGAGAGAAACAGAGAAAAGGAGAAAAAAGAAAGAATGGAGAAAGTGAGAAAGGGAGGAAACGTAGAGGAAGAAGAGAAGAGGGAGAGAGAAGACCTCACCCAAACCTCAAGCTTCCTTCACCAAAAATGTTCCCCACATCCTTCTCTTCATTTTGACACCAAGATCTTCATCATCCATTCTTTATCCTCCATTTCACCATTTTCGAATTTGGAGAGGGAGGAGAAGAAATGTTGTGTTGCCTTCTTCATCAAGTGTCCTAGAGGTTAGGGAAGTCGAATATGTGGTTGGTTGCTAGCTTGGAATGATGAATCAAAGGTTTCAAGAGTTAGGGTTAGAGGAATCAAGATTTTGGGTTATGGATGAATAGTAAATTGGGGGTTGAAGAAGATGAATAGTGCATTTTGGAGGTCTCGGGATTGAGCTGAAAGATTGAAAGAGGTTGCGGACGTCGCCGGAGCGTGGAATGGATTCGGGGAACGTTCGTGTGGTTACTCGGTGATTTTGAAGTCTCGGTGATTTCGAGGTCTCGGAGTCGGTTCACGCTTCAAGGGTGAGTTTTACTCACGTTTAGGATTTTTGTTTTTCGAATTAATTGATAAACTGTTTTATCGCTTTCGCTGGACTGGAATATTATGTGATACTGTCTGATACGGGTTAGGAATCGATTGGGGGCAAGTCTCGGGTTGCGTCGCGTTAAAAATGGAATTTTTGGTGATTTGATTCGAGAGATTTTGATTTAAAACCGTTATTCGGAAAAATATGTCGTTTTTGATAAAATTCGTTTTGATTGAGTTTTTGATTTGATTGATTGATTGTGTGGTATTGGTTGGATTGGTTTTGCTGGTTGTCAAATCTGTTTTCAGTCGGAACGAGAATCGGAATTGAGCGGAATAGCGAATTTCGTA
Source organism: Astragalus membranaceus (assembly GCA_039519185.1). NCBI lineage: Eukaryota > Viridiplantae > Streptophyta > Magnoliopsida > Fabales > Fabaceae > Astragalus > Astragalus membranaceus. The sequence goes on along the minus strand of CM076848.1, from coordinate 87,170,707 downwards.
AGAAAACGGAAAATCTGCATTTTCTGCAGAGGGTCGCGTCGCGACCCGTCCCCTTCGCGTCGCGACCTGGCCCAGTTTTGTTACGCAAAATGTTTCTGTCGTTTTTCGCGTCGCGACGGTAGCAATTCGCGTCGCGACGTTTTGCAGATTTTCAACAGTTTTTCACTGTTTTTGTTTTCGCGATATCTTTTGATCCGGGAACCCGATTGAGGTGTTGTAAAATGCGTTGGAAAGCTTATTCAAAGATCTATCTATTTATATAAATGAAATGGCATAATGGACTGTTTTTGAAGTTCTAAACTATTTCGAAAAACTGAATAATAGTACTCGTGTGCGAACATATGTTTTATTAATAATAAAGCGGACTATGAGTCCTACGTGATACGGTATAACTGACGCGGGACGATTATTATTTATCGTCTAAACCGGTGAGTAATTCACGATATATAAATTATATCGATTATAGGAGTCGGCCCAATGTGAGTGGTTATATATGATGGTAGATATATATATATATATATATATATATATATATATATATATATATTATATCGAGTTTGGGTGACGACCCATGTTAACATACTAGGCGGGGCAGTCATGATCCCTTACCCTAGGCTCCGTGCCGTTAGGAAACACTATTGGTTATGGGGATCATCGCAGCTTAGCGTTCGCGCAGTCGGTGTTATGTTAAATTGTTGTTGTACGATTCATCGCAGCTTAGCGTTCGCGCAGTCGGTGTCGTACAGTGCGGTTCATCGCAGCTTAGCGTTCGCGCAGTCGGTGCCGTACCAAGTTATAACAGGTTAGCCGCAGCTTAGCGTTCGCGCAGTCGGCAGTATATTAAATGGTTGTCGTGCGATACACCGCAACTTAGCGTTCGCGCAGTCGGTGTCGTACTTTGTTGTAACAAGTTGTCGTAGCTTAGCGTTCGCACAGTCGGCATTTTGTTTAAAGTTAAAGAACGTGGTACACCGCAGCTTAGCGTTCGCGCAGTCGGTGTCGTGTTCGAATGGTCGTATAATTGAACCGAGAGTGTTAGTAGGGGTCTCGGTAGAACTCACTGAGATTGTATCTCACTGTTTATATTTTGTGGTTTTACAGAGAAGCAGGGGAAAAAGAAAAGGTGAAGAAGCACAGCTAGGTGGTGTGCATATGAAGACGGTGAAGACTTAGTTTTCATTGTTATTGCCTTTTTCTCGAGATTTTTGTATTTTCGATTTTATAACTTCTATCAGTAAAAGTTGTAAAACCATTTCCGCTATTTCTTGGTATTTGGATATTGGACTCTAAGTTATGAGTTGTTTTTATTTATGTTCAATATCTAAAACAGGAAATATATCTCTGATTATTTTATGATGGTACACTTGGGTATTTTTACTCGATAAAAATACCGGGGTGTTACAGTTGGTATCAGAGCAGTTCGACCTAGTCGGACTTAGTTTAGGGTTGAGTCGATTCCTTGTTAGTCCTTTTTGTAATTACACTTGTGATGCTAAGAGACATTGAGCCTGATCAACTTAATACTTAGTGCATCATAAGCGGAATTATGACTGGATGATCAAGATGCAATCCTCGACCACAATCGGAATCTTCAACCAGTGCATCCTCAGGAAAGGTGACATGACGGTGGAAGAATACACCGCTAAGTTTGAGAAGTTGTCTCGGTTTTACCAAGTGGTGAAGTAAGCTTCGGATGACGAACGGAGAATGCAGAAGTATAAGACGGGCATATGTGCTTTTATGAATTATGGTCTCAGTTCTTATACTGCTACCAGTTATGTTGCCTTAGTGCAATCAACCTATGTCGCCGAGGATGATCTCATAAGAAATATTGGAAAGGAAAGAAGGTAGTTGATTTATCAACTCTAAATACAAAGTCCTAAGATAATTTCATCGAAGGAAAAGCAGATGCAATTCTTTGATTCTTCAAAGGTCAGGAGATGTTCTAACTGTGGAAGGCCTCACAGTGGTGATTGCAAGCGAAGATCCGATCGGTGCTATTACAGTAATGTAGAGGGTCACTATGGTAAAGAGTGCCCTGCAAGGAAAAGTTCTAAGGGGTCCCGAGCAGCTCCAAGGCAAAGACGAGTCAACCCTTTGGATACTCAGACAATTTCAACGGCTGACAGGTTACTGAAGGATATGGGATCTCTTTTCAATAACTCCGTCAGTATATTATGCGATTCGAGTGCAACCCATTATTTTACAGCACAATCAAGTGTGATCGGTTGGGACTAGCGAATCTCCGCTATCCGAACCGATAACTGTTTTAAACTGCTGCTAAGGGTCGTGTCCAGACCTAATCTTTGTATAGAATTGTCTACTTGTCATAGGAGGCAGAAATTTAGTTGTAGAATTTATTGTTTGCCTATGAGAAGTGTGGACACCATTTTGGGTATGAATTGGATGACTGCAAATCATGTTGCAATCGACGGTATTAATCAACTATCAGCTTCGCTTCAGAATCAGTTGAATTGTCTAGGACAAATTCTGAAGCGGTTACCTAGTTCACCTTAGACGGTCAATCTTCATTCCAAGGTGCGGGAGCACCCGTTAGTATGTTATCTGCATCCGCTGAAACTAGTTTAGATTTGGCGAACGTTCAGGTCGTGAATGACTTTCTGGATGTCTTCACGATGAAGTTTCTTCTGAACCTCCAGAGCGAGAGGTAGAGTTTACTGTAGAATTGGTTCCTGGCACGGGATCCATATCTACTGTTTCTTATTGAGGGTTTCTTTAGAGTTAAAGGAAATGGAGTCTCAACTGGAAGAGTCGATGTTAAAGAAATTCCGTCGACCGAGAGTGCTCCTCTAAGGAGTGCTCTGGTGTGGTTAGCCGAAAGGAAAAATGGTAGCATGAGATTATGCATTGATTATCGACAACTCAACAAAGGGACGATCAAGAATAAATATCCCTTACCAAGGATAGACGATTTGCTTGAGCAATTTGAGGTGCTGCAGTGTTTCTAAAATTGATCTGAAGTCAGGATATCATCGAATAAGAGTTAGAGCCTTAGATATTCCGAAGACAGCTTTCCGTACTAAGTATGGACATTACGAGTTAGTAGTGATGCCTTTCGGTCTACCTAATGCTCCAGCGGTATTCATGGGTTACGTGAACCGAGTTTTCCACGCGTACCTAGATCAATTTGTAGTCGTTCTCATTGATGGTATCTTGATGTGCTCGAAGACCATTGAGGAGCGTGTCCAACATCTCCGCATTGTTCTGAAAGTACTCCGAGAAAATAAGTGTACTTGAAACCTTCGAAGTTTGATTTTTGGGTGTCGGAGGTAAAGTCTTTGAGACATGTGATTTCCCAAGTCGGGAGTTTCTGTAGATCCCAGTAAGAAAGAAGCGGTGTTGAATGGGAGTGACCGACATCAGCCGCAGAGATCAAAAGTTTCTGGGACTAGCCGGTTACTATAAGAGATTTGTTAAAGGGTTCTCACAGTTAGTTTTCCACTTACTCGGTTAACTCGTAAGGGTCATCCGATTACGTGGGATTCCGACTGTGAAGAATGTTTTCAAGAGTTGAAGATTTTGACTTCTGCTCCAATCCTGATTCTTCCGATCCGTTATTGGAATTTCAAATTTTCGATGACGCTTCAGGGAAGGGTTTAGGATGCATTCTAATGCAAAATTAACAAGTGATAGCATATGCTTCCAGACAAGTAAGGTCTCATGAGAAGAGTTATCCGACTCATGATTATGAGTTGGCAGCTATTGTGTGTGCACTGAAGATTTAGAGACGTTACCTGTATGGGTCTCGTTTCGATGTCTTTAGTGATCACAATAGTTTAAAGGTATCAGTTTGATCAGAAGGAACTGAATAGCAGGTAGAGAAGTGTGTTGAGTTTCAGGAGGATTATAAATTCGTGTCGATGTAGCATTCAAGAGAGGCTAGTGTTGTAACTGATGCACTGAGTAGGGAATCCATCCACATGACCGAGTTTATGATGCATAAGATGGAATTATCAGAGTCTTTCAGAGACTTAAATCTGAATTCAAGATCAAGGAGAAACCAGTTAGTGTTGAGCCATATGAGGATCTCTAGTTCCCTAAGGGATTCTATACGTTTAGCACAGGGAGTTGATGTGAAGCTACAATCACAAAGGTATTTCCAGATTTTACCATGGATAGTGATGGAGTCAGTTGTTCCAACAGTAGGATCTGTACGCCCGATGATGAGAAAAATAGAAGGCAAGTGTTAGAGGAAGTACACCGAAGTTTATATTCTGTTCCAGGGTGTACAGAAATGTAAAGCAGATGTATGAGTGGCAAGGTATTAGTTTGTTAACCTCTCCTTTGTGAAGGTTAACAAGGAGATAGTATTATGTGATTCCGTTTGACAAGTCAAACGTGAATTCGAATATGAAAATGAGTTGACGGTTGACTGTTTTACACATTGCGAATAAGCACCAAAGGACTAATTGATGGATCTGCTACAAGGGACTGAACTTTCCAAAGTGAAGTTTGGCGTGCGGTATGGTAGTTTTGAAAAATCATTTTTGTGAAAACCCGCATGCTAAAGTTAATTTTGGGAACGAATCTAGAGGCTAATGGAATCTGATTTAGGAAAATCCTAGAAGGATTACTTAAGTTGAGGGGAAGCTCTCAATGCTATTGACTAATTCGGAAAGGAATCGGGTACGTCGTTGGTGAAAACCTCGTGAAGAAGTTGCAATATAAGAAAAGGAGCTCTGAGTTCTGTTTGATAGTTGTTTGGAGAACAACTGAGGTGATTTTCATTACGTTCAATTTATTTGATGTCCCCGTGGTTTATTTCTACGTTTAAGATAAACGTTTCTGGTAAATCCTCATTCCATCTCCTTTCGAGAAGTGTTATCTCGAAATCTTGGGGGCGAGTCAAGAAGTTTCACAAGTGACTTTTCCGTCACATTTTTCAATGTGTACAGGAACTGTTATGGATTTTAGAAAATTTGCGGAGAACGTGTTTATACCCCCCCCCTTTGAGAAAATCGTGTTTGTTTTTACCTCTGCCGAGGAGTGCCAGTTGTGGATCTCATACTCAACAGATATTCTATCAAGTGTCTTGTATTAGACCATTTGATTTAGATTAATCGAAGTTGGGGAGCAAGCGAGGATAATTAGAATGAAGCTTCAGAAGTGTTTTCAAATGCGGTGCCGAGCTTATGTAGGCGAAAGAAGAGTTTCTCGTGTCGATTCATAGTAAGAGAGTTCGGACTGTAATCTTAGAAGCGTTCTTGGGTAGTAGTAGATCATACCTGGAGATTGATGTGCCAACTTGGGAAGGTTTTCTACCCTAATTTCGTTAGTTCGAGATTGTTTTCAGCAACTTAAGACCTTTCTGAGAATGTCGATTCTCGATTAGTTGGATGAAAGACTTGACGAAATTTTGAGGACAAAATTCTTTCAAGTTGGGGAGAATGTAACATCCGCAAAATAATTAGTAGAATTATTTGGATGTTAATCCAATTAAATTAATTTAGTACTTAACTGGCAAATTTATCGGATGCTAAAATTATTTAATTGTTGTCAGCGGATCGTTAACCGGATAATACGGACCAAGGAAGTTTTGGAATCGAAATAGGAGATTTCGATCGATATGGTAATTTGACCGCGTTGCAACATATATATTAAATAAATAAATAAGTGTGTGTGTGTGTGTGTGTATGTGTTAAAAAGGAAAGAAAGGAAAGAATTAAGAAAGAAAAGGCACGCGTGAAACAGAAGAGAGAAACAGAGAAAAGGAGAAAAAAGAAAGAATGGAGAAAGTGAGAAAGGGAGGAAACGTAGAGGAAGAAGAGAAGAGGGAGAGAGAAGACCTCACCCAAACCTCAAGCTTCCTTCACCAAAAATGTTCCCCACATCCTTCTCTTCATTTTGACACCAAGATCTTCATCATCCATTCTTTATCCTCCATTTCACCATTTTCGAATTTGGAGAGGGAGGAGAAGAAATGTTGTGTTGCCTTCTTCATCAAGTGTCCTAGAGGTTAGGGAAGTCGAATATGTGGTTGGTTGCTAGCTTGGAATGATGAATCAAAGGTTTCAAGAGTTCGGGTTAGAGGAATCAAGATTTTGGGTTATGGATGAATAGTAAATTGGGGGTTGAAGAAGATGAATAGTGCATTTTGGAGGTCTCGGGATTGAGCTGAAAGATTGAAAGAGGTTGCGGACGTCGCCGGAGCGTGGAATGGATTCGGGGAACGTTCGTGTGGTTACTCGGTGATTTTGAAGTCTCGGTGATTTCGAGGTCTCGGAGTCGGTTCACGCTTCAAGGGTGAGTTTTACTCACGTTTAGGATTTTTGTTTTTCGAATTAATTGATAAACTGTTTTATCGCTTTCGCTGGACTGGAATATTATGTGATACTGTCTGATACGGGTTAGGAATCGATTGGGGGCAAGTCTCGGGTTGCGTCGCGTTAAAAATGGAATTTTTGGTGATTTGATTCGAGAGATTTTGATTTAAAACCGTTATTCGGAAAAATATGTCGTTTTTGATAAAATTCGTTTTGATTGAGTTTTTGATTTGATTGATTGATTGTGTGGTATTGGTTGGATTGGTTTTGCTGGTTGTCAAATCTGTTTTCAGTCGGAACGAGAATCGGAATTGAGCGGAATAGCGAATTTCGTAAGAAAACGGAAAATCTGCATTTTCTGCAGAGGGTCGCGTCGCGACCCGTCCCCTTCGCGTCGCGACCTGGCCCAGTTTTGTTACGCAAAATGTTTCTGTCGTTTTTCGCGTCGCGACGGTAGCAATTCGCGTCGCGACGTTTTGCAGATTTTCAACAGTTTTTCACTGTTTTTGTTTTCGCGATATCTTTTGATCCGGGAACCCGATTGAGGTGTTCTAAAATGCGTTGGAAAGCTTATTCAAAGATCTATCTATTTATATAAATGAAATGGCATAATGGACTGTTTTTGAAGTTCTAAACTATTTCGAAAAACTGAATAATAGTACTCGTGTGCGAACATATGTTTTATTAATAATAAAGCGGACTATGAGTCCTACGTGATACGGTATAACTGACGCGGGACGATTATTATTTATCGTCTAAACCGGTGAGTAATTCACGATATATAAATTATATCGATTATAGGAGTCGGCCCAATGTGAGTGGTTATATATGATGGTAGATATATATATATATATATATATATATATATATATATATATATATATATATATATATATATATTATATCGAGTTTGGGTGACGACCCATGTTAACATACTAGGCGGGGCAGTCATGATCCCTTACCCTAGGCTCCGTGCCGTTAGGAAACACTATTGGTTATGGGGTTCATCGCAGCTTAGCGTTCGCGCAGTCGGTGTTATGTTAAATTGTTGTTGTACGATTCATCGCAGCTTAGCGTTCGCGCAGTCGGTGTCGTACAGTGCGGTTCATCGCAGCTTAGCGTTCGCGCAGTCGGTGTCGTACCAAGTTATAACAGGTTAGCCGCAGCTTAGCGTTCGCGCAGTCGGCAGTATATTAAATGGTTGTCGTGCGATACACCGCAACTTAGCGTTCGCGCAGTCGTTGTCGTACTTTGTTGTAACAAGTTGTCGTAGCTTAGCGTTCGCGCAGTCGGCATTTTGTTTAAAGTTAAAGAACGTGGTACACCGCAGCTTAGCGTTCGCGCAGTCGGTGTCGTGTACGAATGGTCGTATAATTGAACCGAGAGTGTTAGTAGGGGTCTCGGTAGAACTCACTGAGATTGTATCTCACTGTTTATATTTTGTGGTTTTACAGAGAAGCAGGGGAAAAAGAAAAGGTGAAGAAGCACAGCTAGGTGGTGTGCATATGAAGACGGTGAAGACTTAGTTTTCATTGTTATTGCCTTTTTCTCGAGATTTTTGTATTTTCGATTTTATAACTTCTATCAGTAAAAGTTGTAAAACCATTTCCGCTATTTCTTGGTATTTGGATATTGGACTCTAAGTTATGAGTTGTTTTTATTTATGTTCAATATCTAAAACAGGAAATATATCTCTGATTATTTTATGATGGTACACTTGGGTATTTTTACTCGATAAAAATACCGGGGTGTTACATAAACACTGTACCAATTTGTTGTGTTAGCATATTTACCATATCGTGGTTGTTATCATCCATTTGTTGCCTTAATGCCAACAGAGATGATGTAGTTATCGACGGCTGTGCATTTCGACTATAAATATTTTCCGGGGAATTATGTATAGGAGAAAAGCTTGAGGCTAAGTTTTCTGCATACGTAGATGCATTTGTTTGAAGCCCTACCATCATGGCTGTTGGCATGCCATATGGATAATTTCTGCCATTCATGGGGAAATTAACCGGCACATTTCCGATCATGGAATTGGCCATTAAGGGACCAGTCGAATTTAAATTTGGTGGTACAGGGACCATCATATTCGACACTGGATTAATGGTAGGAGCGGTTATAGCAGTTACACCCATAACTGTCGAAGAAGGCAGTGGAGTGGTTATTCCCGCTATGGTTGGACAATGAACAGTAGAAGTTACTCCTAGGGAAGATACAGGGGCGGTTACTCCTAAAGTACTTGTAGCGTTGGTATCATTAACTAACGCTTGGGAATGTGCATTTGATGTAGAAGCAGTATTCATATTAGAACGTGGCATTTCAGTAAGGTGCCTACCACTTCGTAAACGCATGCAAAGTATAAAATACTGGTTTTGTGTTTGATAACAAACCCAGAATTGTTTAGTAAAAACTTTTAAAAATTTAGCACAAATGTCCCACCGGGCGTGCCAATTTGTTTACCGTGATTTTTGGTAAACACCGCTAGTTACACACACGTGTTGCTTGCGAGGTCAACTAGAAACATCTCAGAACATTTGTGGTAAAGTCTTTTACTAAAAATTATTAATGTTTGCGGTTTGTTTAAAAATGATGATGATAACCGTAAACGGTAAAAGGAAAACAAGCAAAAACGAAGAACAGAGTAGAAAAGGATTTAAGTTAAGTTCGAAAAAGAAGATAAAAGTAAGTGCAGAAGCTTAAATGCAAGGTAAAGTGCAGGAATCTTAAATGAATGTAAAAACATTGCATTGAATTGAAAGGTTTGGTTCGCAGATTCATACATTCGTTCTTGATGACTCGTTTTCTCTGTTGCGGAAGTACGAGTTTTTTCAGAACTTGTGTAGAAATGAAATTGCGACCTCTGTTCTATGTACAGAACTTCTATTTATTAGAATAAAATACATAACCGCGCAGCGGTTTCAGGAAATAAAGCAACTGTTTAGATGTTTCGACTAGGTAACCGCTCTTTCTTTCGACCATATCGTTGTTGTCCCTTTCGACAGCGCTCTTTGCCTTGACCTATTATTCGGACATTATTCTTCTTCCTGTCGAACCATTGGCTTCAGCTTTTCCAATTTTTCGCTAAGTTATGAACTATGCTGATTCTTCTTGGCTACCACTTCCTGGTGTCGAAATATTGATCTTTCTTCTTGAATTTGCTAATTCAAACCTTGTTGACTGCATTTAATTTTAGCCTGTCGAAAATGCAGGCTAACAATTAGTGACAGTTATTTATCCTTATTTAGATATCAGTCACAAATATTTGTCATATGTATTTTTATTTTGAAATTTTTTGCTAGTAGTTAAAAGATAGATAATAGATTTATGGTAGTTTTTATAGATGGTAAATTCTCCCTTCCTCTCTCGCATGTAAGAACTCTCTCTCTCTCTCTCTCTCTCTCTCTCTCTCTCTCTCTCTCTCTCTCTCTCTCTCTCTCTCTTGTAAGAATTTCTATATAAGGAATATGAAAATGAGAGAGGAAGAAGATAAAATTAAAGTGAATCCAGCGAGCGACGTTGCAACCACCGCGATCGCCGCCGTCGCTGCCCCATCGCCGCCAATCGTCGCCACCACGCCCAAAAAATTTTAATTTGCAAAAAGTTAAAATAAAATCCAATACGCTCTTCAAATGTTAAACATGTAGTAAAAATCAGAAAAAAGAAAATGAGATAAAGATAAGATGAAGGAATATGCAAATGAGAGAGGAGCAAGATACAGTTAAAGTGAATCTAGTCACGTTGCAACCACCACGATCGCCGCCCCCATCACCGCCACCACGCCCTAAAAAGTTTAAGTTGTAGAAAGTTAAAAAAAGTCAGTGCCTTCTTTAAATATTAAAAATGGAGTAAAATTCACAAAAAAGAAAATGAGATAAAGATAAGATGAAGAATATGTCAGTGAGAGAGGAAGAAGATACAATTAAAGTGAGTCCATCTACGTTGTAGCCACCGTGATTGTAACATCCCCTATTTTTACTATTTTAATTATATTAGCATGAAAATCATTTTATTTGATTAATTATATTTACAAAAAATAAAATGATGTGGAAATAAATTGTTTGATTTATTAAGTATGAAATTGTGTGTGATTGAGAATTTAATTATGTTAAGTTAGGGTGATTAGGGTTGAGAGGAGTCATATGGAATAGAGTTAGTAAGTGAGGGGCAGCATTGTCCTTTCCCTATACACCATATTTAAACCCCTTTCAGCTGAGCTCAACAAAGAGAACCACACTTCATTGTTTTTACAAAAATTCTGAAATAGAGAAAGAGAGGGGAGAGGGCGCGAGTTTGAGAGGGAGGAAGAGATGAGGAATTTCTCAAAGTCCATTGCATGTTCAATCCAATGGCACAACCATGATCAGCTCACCTTCCTCTTTCCATTGATCACCAACTCGAAATCATCCCTCTCCTCCACCATAAATCACCATTGGAGGATAAACCAAGCTCCATTTGGCCAAAACACAAAATCTGAACCTTGCATGTCATTTTTGTGAGCCTTAGAACCAACTACTGCAACCAAATCACGAATTGGAACCACCTAGAAGTCATTTCAGTTATGGGATCAAAATACAAGTGTTAGAGAACCTGAGTTTTCGGTTGGGAGTGTTTCGGATCGATTCCAAAGATAGTTCGTGAGTTGGTGTTGTGATCGAGTCCGAGGAGAGTTCGTAGTTCTCGGGAACGGTCGAATCCTTGAAGTCTCGGCAAATAGGTGAGTTCTATACTCACTAGGGAATTAATGTCATTGTCATGAATTTTGAGTCAAAATCGCGTTTTGTGAAAACCGGCAACCTCTTTGTGAAAACCTCGAGTTCGAGTCATTGAGTCATGATATCGTTGATTGGTAACTATAATTGCATGTCTGGATTGTTGTGTTGATTTCTATATGATGATTGATTGGTTTCCATGACTGTTTTGAAGTATTATTAAGTTCGGATGTGAATCGGAATGGATACGGGAACGATCGGAATGGACAAGAGAATACGAAAACCGATTTTCTGAAATGCTGATGGCCACGAACGGACCGTGCGCCCCTGGGCACGGGTCGTGCCTGGGGTTCTGTTACTCAAGGCTAACTTTGTGAAAATGCGCCCGGATCGTGCGTCCACTTCTAATGCCCAAATTTTAAATAGGTCCTAAGCTATTCCGATTGGTCCTAAGTCCTTTCTAATCCACTCCTCAAGGTTTCCCAAGGATGGAAACATATTAGTATCGTGAAATCAAATACGATCGAAGTAATTTTATGTTATGTTCATGTCTTTGCTTATGTAATGGCCCGATGTGGTATTTATGGGATCGATTATGACTAAGCTAGGTTATCATAATGTTGAGTATGGGCGATACATTATGATGTGGACTAGGTAATGGATAGTTATAAGTTAAGTTAACAATGTTAGTAATTCCGTGTGAGATCACCTAATGACAAGATTATGCTAAGTATAAGATTAGGTTAAGATTAAGATCATGTTAAGTAGAAGGTCATTGTTATGTTCACAGATCACTGTTCACTGCTCATTGTTCAAGGTATATTAAAATATATACATCAGGTTAGGGTGACGACCCTATTTCAGTTTAGTGTGCTAGGGGAGGGGAACTCATGAGCCCTATGAACCTAGGCCCCATGAGGTTTGCCCACTAGCGATTAGTGGATTGGGTTCACCGGGAGCTTATTTTGCCAAGTGACCGGTGACATTCTAAAAATCATTGTTCATTGTTCATTTGTTGCCTCTTGGAACTGCTTATGAGGGTTATGAGGACAACGTTTATGTTAGCCACATAGTCAAATATTAAGACTATGAATTATGAATCAAGAATAACGAATCAAGCATAATTGAACCGACAGAATTAGTAAGGGGTCTCGATAGAACTCACTGAGACAAGTTGTCTCACCCAATCCATGTTGTTGTTTTTCAGAATTGCAGGCTAAATTGAAGATGATGAGGCATGGTCAGGGAGACGCTTGAGAAGTTGCTGACGCTTTTCTTGGTTTTGTCATTTTATGTATCTCTGTATTTCAGTTTCCTTTGTATCTTAAGACTATTCGATTGTACGACTTATGTCTTTCAAGTTGTAAATCGCTTCCGTAGACTTTCTATTTTGGTACTGAACACTAGTTGAGCGGTGTAAGGAACGATATTATGTATTTCTCATGTTAAGTTATGTAAGCGCACTTGATGGGTTTTATCATCGAGTTTTAGTATGTGTTCAGTATTTAAAACAGGAGGTACTCTGATGTATGCCAGTAGTGCATTTCGGTAATTTCTATAAGTTAGAAATTATCGGGGTGTCACAGTGATCGCCGCCACCCATCTCCTCCACGACGCCCAAAAAAATTTATGTTGTATAAAATTTAAGTGTTTAGATTAAATATGTAGTAGAAAGTAGAAGTAGATTAATAAATTTAAGTGTATAAAATTTATCCCAAGTAGGTAGCTCAGTTGGCGAGCTAAGGGATACCGAAGAAGTTCACCAAAGGAGTGCAAGAAGGAGGTCCCGGGTTCAAACCCCAGAAACTAACATTTCCCCCACCCCACTAACCTTACTTATAAGAAAAAAAGCATGATTTTTTAATTATACTTTTGGTCCTATATTTTTCCAAAATTCATGTTTTTTGGGACAAATAGAAATTAAAAGTGGTAAGAATTTTTTTTTACAAAAGTAAATAAAAAATACAAACTTTTGATACAAAATAATAAATCTTAAGAAATAAAAACTAAATAACTGAGAAATGAATTTTTATTTTAGAGTACAACGATAAATGAATTTTTATTTTTTATTTTGGTGTACAGAGACAAATAAAGTTAATAACATTACACATGGGAAAATTATATTTTAAAAAACTTTTATTTTGGGCATACGCAAGTCTGCAGCTATGATCCTGTAGGGTCAGTGGCTATAAAAAACTTTTGTCAGCTGATGAAAAAGAGAGGGACAAAAATGGAAAGAGAAAGAAAAAATGGGATAAAGGTGCGAAATAGAAAAAGCTGACACATTTTGGTTTTTTAGCAGGTATTTTACATTTTTATCCTAGAATTTAGACACGTGAGAGACTAACAAGTGGACTATTTTTGACATTTAGTTAGCATTTGAATTGAATATATTAGTATTGATGATTGATATTGAAGTATTGATTAGCATATGAATTGATTATATTAGTATTGATTAGTATTGATTATATTAATTAATATTAGAGTAGATTAGTATTAGATCTCTCCACTATTTTCTTACCCAAACTCTTCTCTTTCTCTCCAATTTCTAAATTTTCTTATTGAATATCAAGATGTGGTATCAGAATTCCCTTCCTCTAAAGAATCTCCCTTCCTCTAAGGTTACCTGGCATGAAGGGTTTGGGAATACTAATTGATGAAGTAAAATTGCAAGTTGGGGAAACAAATTTGATTTTTACTTGTAGAAAGACGGTTGCTTAGCTAGCCACAAATATGGACTTGGAGACCAAATAATCTGATCTTATTATTATTATTATTATTATTATTATTATTATTATTATTATTATTATTATTATTATTATTATTATTATTATTATTTTTTCATTTTCGTTTTTGTATTTTTTCTAAATTTTTAGTTTTGTAACAGAATAATAGCTAATATTAATATTAATAATTTCTTAATTCTTTTTCTGTTTTTCTGCTTTATTATTTTCTTGTGATAATAAAAGTTCTACTAATAATAATAACAATAGAAACCAACTGCTAACGAGTATCAAATGACACATGCCAACGATTAAAATCTCAAAATGTTTTATGTGTAGCATGTGTGGAAATACTCAGAGTGTTGATCACCTTTTCTTGCATTGTGATTTTGATTTAAGATTTTGACGTTGGTTAGGGGATCTTCTTAATCTATCCATTAATGTTATTAGCATTCATACAACTCTTGGATTTGTGAAAAAGTTTGGAGGTCTCTGATTTATGATATGGTTCTTTCTGCCATTGCTCACATTAATTATGTGGGTTATTTGGTATGGTATGAATTAAGCTAGCTTCAATAATATCTCGCTCCCTTTTGTCAGAGGCCTTCATCTTATCGTTATCTGGTCACATTTCTACAAGGGTTAATTTGAACTTCATTGACGAATTTCATTTTTTAAAGAATTTCTGTGATTGGTCACCCTCTTATTAATGTAATCATTTGGCATAAGACTTTGTGTGGGTGGGTAAAATGCAACACAATGGCTTATGGTGGTTTGTTTTGCGACTCTAGTCGGGTAATTATGGGTTGCTTCTCAGATTATGTGGGCATGTCTACTTCCTTTGAAGCCGAGATCTAGGTTGTTATGAAATCGATTGAAGTTGGTTTGGTTCCTTGGTGACTTAGAAATAGATGGCGTAGTTGCATCACCATAACCAATAGGATGAATTTTCTTATTGCTCACATCAATCGAGTAGGGAAATTGTAACATCCCCAATTTGGCTAATTCCGTTAACTGAAATTAGCAAGAGTTCATAATTAATTGATTAGCTAATTTAAGTAATTTAGCATATTTGATGATATGTGATAGCTAAATTAATTAAGTGATCAAATATACTTGATTATGTGTGATTGGTTAAATAAATTAATTGTGTGCTTGTTGACTAATTGAAGTGAATTAGGTTAGATTAGGCAATGTAGGAGAACTATGTTAAGTTCAAGGGTAGATTGGACACTTCCCCTCCATTTCACTTAAATCCCCAGCAGACCAAAACATCACAAACACCCACAAAAAACAACAGAAATTCGGTTGCTGAAATTGAGAAAAGAAATAAAGAGTGAGAGAGAAGGGTGAGACGCGAGGGAAAGAGAGAGAGGAAGAAGAAAGAGAGAGAACTCCCACATTTCTTGATGCATGTTGCCACTTCTTGTACCATTCTTCTCCATTTGTTCTCCTCTTTCCATTGATACCAATAGCTTCACCTACATTATCTTCTCCACATTTCACCATTTTTGCAACTTCGAGCTCAAATGACAAAAATGGAGTTTTTGGCACTTGCATGTTGTTGTTGAAGTTCAATAACCAGTTGTAAGAGCACATTACAAGCACATTTCAGTTGGTGAGAGGTTATAGGGTGGTGGATTTCGTTTTGGGTGGTTTTGGAGCGGTTTTGATTTCGTTGGAGCGAGAAGTTCGTGTTCGGGGACCGTTCGTGAGGTCTCCTAGTTGTGTGAGTTTCGATGACAGTGATTGTTGTGATTTTCATCACAAGTGGCGAGTTCTAACTCGCTTAGGGTTTTTGTTTCTCGTATCAATCACTGCATGTGACTGAACTTGTCGTTTCGTTGTTCGTTTCGTGAAATTTGAGTTGAAAACCGTTACTTGCGGAAATCGTGAAAATTGTGTTTCGGAACGACTGTTTAAATGAATGTGGTATGTTTGTTCGATTGTTATGAATGTTATGTGGATTGGTTGTTGTGCTGGTCATGTTTGTTTTCATGTTGGGAGTTGATCGGAATTCGGATTGGGAACGAACGGAGTAGCCAAAATGAGGAAAATTGAAAATTCTGCACACTGTTACAGGGAGACGGGTCGTGCGCCATAAGGCACGGACCGTGCCCCCAATTCTGCAACTCGGGGCCAAAGTTTTTAAAATACGCACGAACCGTGCGTGATGGTGCGCGGGTCGTGCGCCCACTTCTGTCACCGACCTTTAAAAACTCGTTTTCGTGGCTCCTTTCGATTCCAAACCTCTTTCTATCCTTTCCCCAACCCTATGTATTGATGAAATAACCGTAATTTGCGGGAAATATATGTATGTATGAGTTGTTCATTATGAATTCTCTAAGTTATGAAATTGAAATAAACCGTATAGGGTTACGAGTGAGAATACCCAAGTTTATGACAATGTAATGGACTTATTGTTCGTTAAGGTTTTGGTACCCATATGATGTAATGAAAAATGAAATGACTTGATGTTAATCAAGGTATGATAGTCATTGGACTAATGAAATCAATTGAGGTGACGACCTTTATGAGTAGCCTACTCGGGGAGGGAAGTCATGAGCCCATAACCTAGGCCCCATCTATGTTTTCCCACTAATCAGATATTAGTTGATTGTGTTCATCGGGGAACCGCGTAGTGGTTGTCAGTGTTGTGCTAATGCCATGTTACACGTAGCTATCCAGAATCGGGCTACGATTGAAATGATGCATAATGAACCACGGGTGTTTAGTAAGGGGTCTCGATAGAACTCACTGAGATGTTTATCTCACCCTTTATATGTTGTTGTTTTACATAGACACATGGAAAGTCAAAAGCAAAGAAGCATGGCTAATTGGTGCTTCTCGTTCGAAAGTTCTATGTCGCTTCCTTTATTTCTGTTTTGAATGTTGAACATTAGGAATGAGGAAAGGTTGTTAAAACTTGGAATTTAAGTTAATTATGTACTTCTATTATGAAGGTATGAAATCTGAGTGATGCTTTGATGAGTTTTATTAAAGCTATAGTGGTGTTCAATGTTCATAAACAGGAATTACACTCTGATGTATGCATGAAGGTGTATTCTGGTATATCCGCTATGTTTGATATATTGGGGTAGAGTAAAGGCCCAAATTGGTCCTTGACAAATTTTTCGTGGGACGAATTCGTCCCTCACAATTTTTTTGGGACACATTGGTCCCTGACAATTCCAAAACGGGACACGTTAGTCCCTCCATCCATTTTGACGTTACCAGCACAGTAAACGTGTCCTACGTGGCACGTTAAGTGCCACGTGTCACGTTAGATTTAAAAAAGGGACGAATCGGTCCCTGACAATTTAAAAAAGAGACGAATCAGTCCTCTGTTACTATTCATCGTCTTCTACCTCCAAACCTCCAAATCCCCAATCAACGATCCACCCCTCCCCCCTCACTGATCCTCCTCTCTCACAGCTCTCTCTCTCACATCCCCCCTCTCTGGTTCGCTCTCCCCTCCCCCCTCACCGATCCTCCTCCCTCTCTCTCTTCGCATCTCGCCGTTCCCTCTCTCGCCGTTCTTTCTCTCGTCGCTCTCCCTCCTCTCTTCTTCTCCTCCTCTCTTCTATCCCTTTCGTTCCTACGGTGAGGGTTTGGTAAGTGATGGCTTACGGTGGTGAGAGGGGAGAGCGAGATCTACGAGAGGCGGTGGTGAGAAGGGGGAGTGCGATCTGCGAGAGTGAGAAGGACATGGAGAGGAGGAGAGAGAGAGAGAGGGATGAGTTCCAGATTTAACGTGAGTGAGGAGAGAGAGATGAGTTCCAGATCTGGGGGGAGGGGTTCACGGTGGGGGGAGGGGTGAACAGTGGAACGAAGGGGGGAGGGGGGAGGAAGAGGAACAGTTGGTGGAACGGAGGGGGGAGGGGGTGAACAGTGGAACGGAGGGGGGAGGGGGTGAACAGTGGAACGGAGGGGGGAGGGGGGGAGGGGTGATTTGTCCCCTTTTCAAAAAAGTCAGGGACTGATTTGTCTCATTTTCAAATTTGTAAAGTAAGGGACTTATTTGTCCCAAAATAAACGTGGCAGTTAACGTGACACGTGGCACTTAACGTGCCACGTAGGACACGTTTACTGTGCTGGTAACGTCAAAATGGATGGAGGGAATAACGTGTCCCGTTTTGGAATTGTCAGGGACCAATGTGTCCCGAAAAAATTGTGAGGGACGAATTCGTCCCACGAAAAATTTGTCAAGGACCAATTTGAGCCTTTACTCATTGGGGTATTACAGAAATTATTGTACAGATAAGGTAGCTAACTACGACTTTATTAGTCATGGGTATTGGTTTTCACAGTTTACCATCTATCAATGGCAATTAATTTTTTTCTGCCAAGAATTTATATGTCATGTCTACGACTGTTTCATAAAAATTAAAAAGAAAAGTCTTTTGCATTGTATCTTAAAATTTATTGTAAAAACATTTAGTCAAATCTATAAATAAATTATTTCAAATATTGTATATCATAGGATTGCATAAATTAGTGTAGTTAAATTCTCCTTTCATATAGACTAGCAATTAAATTATTATTGGGTAAAAAAGTGGATAATAGTTTCTAAATACATATTTAAATAAAAAATATGATAATTAAAAGATTTTTCTTGGGTAAAAAAGTCTGTTAGTATTCAATCAAGAATTTATACCACTTAAAAACAGTCCATTGTTTTGGTCGGTCGTTCTTGATTGAACTATTTTAGCATATTTCATTTTCGTTATTATATTAGCTATTTAGGAGGACATGTACGATGAATTAATTAATAATTGTATTGATTTTACTTTTCTTTATCCCAACACTATTGTTTTTTTGTTATTTTTGTCTTTGACTCTCTTTCGAATTTTGAATGTAAGCAAACAATCATTGAAGTCTTATCAAATCTCACAATTCCAAAAGTCCTGCAGAGTCCTTATGATACAAAGCCATTAAAATCCTGACTTAAAAGTCCCTAAAATCCTGCAGAGTCCTAAAAGTCATGAAATTCCTGCAAAATATTTTAAAATTCGTGGAACTTTTTTCAGCTAAAAAAGTTCTTTAAAATCCTAAACCATACACCTCCCTAAGAATTACTCCCTTCAAAACAGAATTTAAATAAAAATGGGCCAACAAAAGTTGGTGTATTTGGTCCAAAATTTGTACTAAACACATCAACTTTTGTTGACCCATTTTGGCTTTTATTCAGTTACGTAGGGAATATACACTAGTAAATGAAACATCTAATGTTTTGTGATTTAACGCCAGTTTTATGAAACAAACAGTCGGTGTTAATCACAAATGCGGTGAAATTTTTGTAAATAATATGGAATATCTCGCTTTAGCACATTACAAACATCAAGTACCACGCCATGTGTTAGTAAATTTTTGACGTGGACACGTTACAGATTTAAAACATTGAAAATGCGTACCGTTTTACGCTGATTGTTTACTAGTCCTCGGTGTAGATTCTTTCGGCAAACTTAAAACATAAAAATGCTGACATTTCCATGTTGGATATGTAGTAATAACCGACATTAATACCTTCAGAAAACTTTAAACAGAGACTCGTCCATATGCTGGTTTTATGTTAACAACCGGTGTGGTATAGTCTTTACATAAATATGAACACCAGTCCACCCTTTATGTAGTACATTCTCTCATTAGTTTTCGAAGGGATCTCAAACCCTAGATCTCGTTCTCTCTGTTTCCCTCATGCTCATCATTCTGGCCGTCTTGTTTTATCGTTCTCGCCATCGCTCTTCGTCTCGTGCCATTCTCGAGAGAGCTTGCTGTCTCTAGTAGCACCTTGGTGGATGTTGTCTCTCTCACATCCACCTATGGCTTATGAGGCAGACAATGAAGGTTCCCAAAACCGAAGATTCCCCTTTCGATGGATTTATGTTGGATTCTTCTTCTCCATATATACGGTTTTGTTGATTCAGTAGAGGGTATTCTCTGCCTCCTGTACCAAATCGCAACAAGTGGCCCGAGGACTCAAGGGGCACTAACATGGCACATAAATGCACTATTTTGTATGCTTCATCTTTATATTTACAAGGAATATAAAAGAATGCATCGATATTCTAAGTTGTGACCCCATTGAGCTGCCTTCTAACTTTATGTTGGATCTATTTTATATTTTCTAACTTTGAATAATATCACTTTTTGTAGCAGCTATTGGCGGTATAGTAGTGCAGTTCTCTCAGACCTCTTGCAAGCCTGGTTTGCTTTAGTTGTGCACTTCTTTGACCTCTTACTCCTAGTCTGTCTAAGTTGTTTGTGCAATTTCTGAGGGAAGCAAAATCTTTCATCGTTGCTAGGATTCATAAATCCAGTGAGCTAGTACCAGCCAATAAACCCAATTAGATTAGTGTGGTTTCTTTACATCAACTAATTCATCCTTACTTGTGTTTCTTCCACAACAAACCCAAGAAGTAGATTGGTGTTGTAGAAGTTATAAAACATGAATTTATATACTGTTATATTTTGGAATCGATTTTACTATACATTGACAGATAGAGAGGATTTAGGGACTTGAACATCCTTCGCTCTACATTGTTAGTAACAATACGTATATTCTTGTGTAAAATCTAATAGTGTCTAGAAATCTGGATGCTCAATCCCTTCTATCCCCTACATTTGTCAATGAATAATAAAATTCATATCAAAATACACGGTATAAAAATTCATGGTTTAAAACTTCTTCATTGTCAATTTACTTGTTGGGTTTGTGTTGAAAGAAATATACTAATCTAGTGGGGATCAACTTACTCCAAGAGTAACTCTTGTAGAGTTACTCCAATTTAAAATCTCTCTGTAGACATTAAATTTTATCGATCCAACTGTTGAATAGTTTTATATCTTAATGATCATGCAAACCAAAAATTATAGAAACTGAACATACATAGCTATTGAATCTTATAGTCCATATTTTACTTGTATTTTAAATAGCATAATATACGCTTAATTGAAATTATTTGATCAAAGATCAAATATTTTTAAAATTTTATGAAAACTTGCATAGTTGATCTACTCAATTAGAACTGTTAATTCAACGGTTGGATTAGTAAAATATCAACACATTCAAGCATGATTTCATCAATTTGCATGTAGTCCTATCAAGTACTTGTTTTAGCACATAACTCAATTGACTAAAAAACAAGCGCACAATCAATCACATAGCATTGTTCACCATTATCATATTTAAATTTCAGTAACAAGAGGGTATAAGTACAGAATTGTACTTAAAACCCTAGTTTCATTAAGAATCGAGGATGGAGAACTCACCTTTGGCTACAACTTCAATATTTCATCTACACTCTAACAACTTCAAGGTTCCCTCCTAAGCTTGCTTGGCCATGAATCTTAGCCTCTTCCAACCCATTGTAACTTCAATCATCTTCTATACTTCTCGAAGACCCATCTAATGCTTCAATCCTCTCTCTTTTGCTTTCTTCCACCCACAAATCAGCTTCTAGATTCTTATTCTCGCCCAATATAACACATTTGATTTGCAAAAGGGTTTGAAGGTGTTTTAGGTTTCGGTTTGGGAGTTTTTTTGTAGTGGGATTGAGCTGAAGGAAATGCTAAGAAGGATGATGAAGATGATAAGGAATTGAGGGTTAATTGGAAATCAGAATTCCTTTTCTTCTCCTCTCTTAGAATTTTGATTCTTTCGCTCCCCCACTCTAGGCTCTCTCTATTCAAAGAATGTGAAACATTGAAATGAGCTAAAGTGTTTTCATTGAGTGTTCAGCTCGAAAGTGTTTGGTTTTATAGTGAAGGGTAGCTTAAGGGAATGATTTGGTGAGGTAAGATGTATGGTGAAGTGTGGTCTATGAACTATTTTTGAAAAAAAATGATATTTCTACCCTAATCTCTTTATTTTATTTCTCACTTCAACCCAAATAAAATACACAATGTCCCAGAAACATCATATTTATATAAAAATAACAAATATCACATAATTTAAGGAAACACGCCAATAATCACATAATTCCATGACTTGCTAATATTCCATAACAATTGTACTAAGTTTTAGTACAATTACAAATCCATGATTTCCATAACTTAATGAAGCAAACAAAATCCATGAATTTCGATGACTTGTCAATAATCCATAACAATTGTACAAACTTCTTGTATAAATACGTATCCATGGTTTCATAACTTGAGCAATAAAACATACTCCTTGAATTCATAATCTTGCACAAATCCATCATAAACCTTGACTTTGGGATCTATCCTTAACCTAGAAGGTTAAGTTTAGGGGTGTTACGTTACACCACACTGTTGCCAAGTGGTTTTAGTCTCAAGAGGGGGGGGGGGGGGTGAATTGAGATTTAAAAACTTTTGAAAACTGTTTCCCCTTTTCAATGACTTGGATTAATTTTCGCACAGGTTAAGTGGAAACGAAGGAATTAGAAAATAAAGTAATAAAGCACACAGAGATTTATCCTGGTTCGGTCACCTCCTAGTGACCTACGTCCAGTCCTCACACCCTTGTGAGATTTTCCACTAACACGAAACAAGGCTTACAGGTGCCTTGGAAAACCTTTACAAGACTTAGGCACTCTTCTCCTAGGATACCCCACCTATGAAGAGCTCTCAAATCTAACCACAATACAACAAGAGATACCCCACCCTTGTTACAAAAAGTTGCCCCAGAAAGATACCCCACTTCCTAGTACAAACAGCTACCCTAGAGAGATACCCCACCCCCTAGTACAAAATACAACAATAAAACAATTACAAATGTAAAGACCAAAATACCTCTAGTGTAGGCAGATATTACAACTTGAGGATTCCAACCCCGACTAACTCTTGCGAGAGATCAGCTCTGACGGACCAACAGTGCGTGAAGTGCAGAAATGAAAATGTAAAGGGTTTTTCAAAGTGATGCAATTTGATCGTGAGAATGGGTTGTGAGAAATGATTTGTAAAGCCTGATATTTATAGGCTTCGAAAAATATGACCGTTGAATCAATTTTGGAAATGGCAAAATCGATTGTATGCCTGAATTAACTAAAGATGATAATTGATTTTATGCCTGAATAGATCTAGGATGATGATCGATTATGTCTTGTTTGAAATGAGATGCAAATCGATTTATAGCTTTAAAAACAGGAAGGGAATCGATTTTATGCTTGAGTGCATTAAGAGAAGAATCGATTATTTGCCTGATTATAGTGAAGAGTAAATCGATTGTGTGCTCAGAAAACAGGAAGGAAATCGATTTTATGTTTTAGGGAAAATAGTAGGAATCGATTTCTTTCTTTTTGAAAACACTTGTGAATCGATTTTATACTTAGTAGAAACAATATGAATCGATTGTATAGTTGAAAATCGATTTTGATGTTTAGTTTAAAATAATGTGAATTGATTTTATGGTTTGTCAAAATGCTTTTTATGTTTACGTGTGCATGCATGCATTTCGAAAATCATGGGACTTTGAGAGATGAGCGGACCCTCGGAAGAGCTTACCCTTTTTCCTAAGACAATCCCAAACCCTAAGGACTACCCTTACTTCTTGAGACATGATTCTTTAGTCTTGATTGTCTTGGATGGTGACTTTGATATTTTGTCACTTTCATCAACTTTGGCCATCAACTTTGGCTTTGTCATTTTCATCATCAAAACCTAACCTGCAATATAATTCACCTGCAGTACAGGATATCCACATCCTCCCCTTTTTTGATGATGACAAGAACTTTACTCATCTTAAGGTGGGAGGTTAGTTCATCAAACTAGCTAATTGTTCCCAAGTGGCTTCAGTCTCAAGAGGGGGGGTGAATTGAGATTTAAAAACTTTTGAAAACTTTTTCCCCTTTCAATGACTTAGATTAATTTTCGCGCAGGTTAAGTGGAAGCGAAGGAATTAGAAAATAAAGCAATAAAGCACACAGATTTATCCTGGTTCGGTCACCTCCTAGTGACCTACGTCCAGTCCTCACACCCTTGTGAGATTTTCCACTAACACAAAACAAGGCTTACAGGTGCCTTGGAAAACCTTTACAAGACTTAGGCACTCTTCTCCTTGGATACCCCTCCTATGAAGAGCCCTCAAATCTAACCACAATACAACAAGAGATACCCCACCCTTGTTACAACAAGCTGCCCTAGAATGATACCCCACTTCCTGGTACAAACAGCTACCCTAGAGAGATACCCCACTCCCTAGTACAAAACACAACAATAAAACAATTACAAATGTAAAGACCAAAATACCTCTAGTGTAGGCAGATATTACAACATGAAGATTCCAACCCCGACTAACCCTTGCGAGAGATCAGCTCTGACGGACCAACAGTGCGTGAAGAGCAGAAATGAAAATGTAAAGGGTTTTTCAAAGTGATGCAATTTGATCGTGAGAATGGGTTGTGAGAAATGATTTGTAATGCCTTCTATTTATAGACTTAGAAAAATATGACCGTTGAATCAATTTTGGAAATGGCAAAATCGATTGTATGCCTGAATTAACTGAAGATGATAATCGATTTTATGCCGGAATAGATCTAGGATGATGAACGATTATGGCTTGTTTGAAATGAGATGCAAATTGATTTATAGCTTTAAAAACAGGAAGGGAATTGATTTTATGTTTGAGTGCATTAAGAGAAGAATCGATTCTTTGCCGATTATAGTGAAGAGAAAATCGATTGTGTGCTCAGAAAACAGGAAGGAAATCAATTTTATGTTTTAGGGAAAATAGTAGGAATCGATTTCTTTCTTTTTGAAAACACTTGTGAATCGAGTTTATACTTAGTAGAAACAATATGAATCGATTGTATAGTTGAAAATCGATTTTGATGTTTAGTTTAAAATAGTGTGAGTCGATTTTATGGTTTCTCAAAATGCTTTTTATGTTTACGTGTGCATGCATGCATTTCAAAAATCATGGGATTTTGAGAGATGAGATGACCCTCGGAAGAGCTTACACTTTTTCCAAAGACAATCCCAAACCCTAAGGACTACCCTTACTTCTTGAGACATGATTCTTTAGTCTTGATTGTCTTGGATTGTGACTTTGATATTTTGTCACTTTCATCAACTTTGGCCATCAACTTTGGCTTTGTCTTTCTCATCATCAAAACCTAACCTAGAATATAATTCACCTGCAGTACAAGATATCCACACACACCTTCTGGGATTTTTGTCCTCAAAAATTGAGATAGCTAATCCCTAAACTTATCATGAGTAACTAAACCGATTCTGCTGCCCAAACTGCTACCACTGCGCAACTCTGATAAAGATAGGTCTAAAAGTCTAAGGGGATAGGTAAAAGGGTCCGGGGCTAAGGGATTCAATTGTCATAATCCTTAGTAGGTTGTTGTAAAATATTAAGTTGATCAGGCTCAATGCTGAACATACTCAGAGTATCTAACAATTACTCCCTAAGTCCCTCCATGATTTAGGCCAACTACCACAAATCGATAGGCTTGAGCTGCTTTGATACCATATGTAACATCCCTAATTTTTAATCATCATCAAAGATTAGAAATATTATTCAAAATATAATCTGAGATCGTGGAGAATATTTTGGACCGAGCGAATTAACTTTGACTCCCAAATGACTCTGTTGATGTGGCATACACAATTATACGCGTGGGTCATTCCTGATGAGGTGGCAGAGTCAAAGCTAGCTCCAAGCCAGTTTCTCCTTTGCTGGGTTGATAACAGAATAATTAGTTTGTTAGTTTTTCTGTTTTAGTTTTCAGTTGTAACTAATTGAAGTTAGTTAGAAATCATCACTTGTATATAAGCATACAATGACTGATTCCATGTACAGTCCCGCAGATGTAGGTGCCATTTATGGTGCTGAACTACGTCACCAAGATTGTGTGCTTCTTCTTTATTTTACATTCTGCACTTATCTGTTTCAATCTCGTGAAATTCTGATCTTGTTGTTCATCTGCTATAATCTGTTCACATTCTTTTTCAGTTCTGTTTTTCATTGTTCTGGTTATCTGAAGGGGTTGGAATCTGTTTCTGTGTGTTTGCATGCAATAAATACCAACAACTGGTATCAACGACGTTGGAAAAGGGCGACATCAATGGAGATGGAGAAGTTCAACATAGAATGATTCAACGGTAAGAGAGACTTTGGCCTCTGGAGAATGAAGATGCGTGCGATTCTTGTTCAATAGGGTCTTGAAGAAGCTCTTGAAGGGGAAAGCAAGTTACCAGAAAATCTCACCGACAAAGAAAAGAAAGAAATGATGAACAAGGCTCACAGTGCTATCATCTTGTGCTTAGGAGAAAAGTTACTAAGAGAAATTTCCAAAGAGAAAACCGTTGCCTCTATTTGGCTTAAGTTGGAAAGTCTCAACATGACTAAAACTCTAGCAAATAGAATTCATCTCAAGCAAAGATTATACACTTTTAAAATGAATCAAGCAACTTCTATAGGAGATCATATAGATGAATTTAATAAATTGATATTGGATCTTGAAAATATATACATAAAGCTTGATGATGAGGATCAAGCCTTGTTATTGATTAGATCATTACCTAGTTCCTATGATGTAACACCCAAATAATTTAATTAATTTATTTAATTAAATTATTAGGGATTTATTTTATTTAGTGATTTAATTAAATTTAGAAAATAATTGAGTGGGTGCATATTATTATTTAGGGCATGATGTTGGCTTGGAGCGCACATAGGGCTTGAGTTGGATAAGCCCATGACCCAATACCCAACATAGGCGAGTTTGGCTAAGTGAATGGGGTTAGGGTTTGAGGATTGGCATTGGCGAAATCCCTAAGAGAGTGAGCCGTTTTGGAGAGCAAAGGAAAGGAGAGAAAACGCAAAACTTCAAGAAAGAAAGAAGAAGGAAGGGCGAGGATCAAGAAGAGAAGGGGGCCTCCATTGTTGCTGAATTTTTGGTGGTGATTTCCTCTCAAGAACTCCTACTTCTTCTAACATAAGGTGATCACGAGTGAAGGTATTCGTACTCTTCACTATTTGGAGTCGGGTCGTCATGCTCTGATACGTAGCACTCAGTGGGGAGGGATGTACCTTAGTTTCTTATGACTGTTTAACTGTTATGATTCATCGATGATTTAATGATTTTCCGCTGCTTGAATAAATGAGAATTAAAGTGCTATGTATTAGCTTTTCGGGAAAATGACGTAATTAAGTTATTAGCGTTTTGACGAAAATGTGACACTCCTCTTGTTGAAATAAAATAAAAAGATTTTTGTAAACTCTTGATTTATAATAATAAATAACGGGTAGAAAAGGGGTGTTACACTAGTGGTATCAAAGCAATGGTTGGTCCGTCCGGCCAAGTCGTCGAGTCGTTGTGTCGGTTAACGACCAACTGTTGTCTTTTGAATCTAACGGTTGTTTGTGTTGTACGAACGCTTCTGCAGGTAAAGGTAAAACAAAAAATTGCTAATGGTAAGTGAACTAGTGGGGGAGAAGTCCCTACTAGTGTTGTGTGCCTTTGTCGTATGTCTGTGTGTAGATTCCGTGTTTCGTTTTTGGTTATGTTTTCCTTTGACCTCCTTGTTGCATGCTGTTAAAAGACTTGCCCCGTTGCTTAGTGCTCGCATGTGTTTTGATTTGCCTGAACTGTTTTAATCTTGATGCTAAGGCTAATCGTATTGTAAAATGGTTTTGCTGATTATTTAAGTTGCTACTTCGTCGATGACGTGCAAATAATGTTCTGATTTAGTATTGGACCTTGCGTGTTCTTCATGATATTCATTGATTGCGAACTTGTTTTGTTAAATTGTGTTAAGTTGTTTTTATCACTCTCAGTAATGACATCCATGCTTAAAAATGTTGAGTCTTGCATCCCTTGACTTATAACTATTTTCTATTGAAGGGTTAACTTCGCTATCACCAGAAATTGACTTATGCGTGTCAGTTAGCCTATCTTTCTTTACCTTGTGTCTCTGATTGTTTTGTCATGCAATGCTGTGAGTTTAGAGCCTTCACAATTGTTTTATAATAATGCTTGCAGTTTTGTATTTTTGCACTTGAATTTTTTTTGACAAAGTTTTGGTTATTACTTCTTGAGTTGTGTTATGTGGTTTTAGAACCTAAGAATAAAAAGATTTTCTGAGAACTGCTTGTGAAAATCTTGTTAAACAAATTTAATGTCGGATACCAATATTGATATTAAAATTATTTTGATGCTAGCCGTGTGTAAGGTTCTTACCGTAACGTCTTCTTGATTTCATATTGGCATTGTATACCAAATGTTTTATGAACTTCTCGGTAGTGTGTTTTAAGGTTCGAAAACTGATTACAATGAAAAGTTGCTTTGCGGAATTATTTTTTTAAGTCACTGCCTCGCTATTAACCGCTGTGGCGTCTTAAACCAATAAAAGTGAAAATGTGTTTGTTCAAATGCTGTGACTTTATTTACAACGTGAAGGTGTCTTTTGTAAATCAAGCGTAACGATTTTAGCAGTAGGCTGTGTCATCCCTACTTTCGTTTTCTCCCCTATTTGCTCAGTTTTCCTCGAGGTGTGATCTTGTGCGTTTGAAAATCTATGACATGATCTTAGTTGTTGCCTCTTGATTTATGCTATGTGGGCTGAATTTTATGTTGTTAGTATTACCCCACATATTATACTCTATTTCAGTTTTCACAATGGTATGGGAAAATTTCCTTTGGCAAAATAATAACTATGACCTGTAACCGTCTACAACGAGTTTCCCGGATTTTGCTCTAGCTGTTGCACTCTTTGTAAATGTGCCCCGTGATGTAATAGTGCCGGGGCGTTGGACCTTGGCTGTTACATATGACACCCTTGCTGACACTCTAGTCTATGGAAGAGAATCAATAAGTCTTGAGGAAGTTGAAAGTGCTTTACTGTCCAAAGAACTATCCAAGAAAGCAAACCATAGAGAACCTGGTCAAGGAGAAAGCCTAATGGTTAGAGGGAGATCCGAGAAGAGGGAAACAAAAGGGAAAGGTAAATCAAGATCAAAATCATGACCCAAACACAATAGGTGTTACATATGTCACAAGGAGGGGCACTTTAAGAAAAGCTGCCCTGAAAAGAATCAGAAGAAAAAGAATCAGAATAAGGAAGAAAATGGAAGTGCATCCATAGTCTCAGATGGCTATGACAGTTGTGAGCTTCTGTTTGCTGCAGGGGAAGATTGTTGTGAAGACCTAGGGACTGCCAGTGACACAGAAAATGCAGTTTTATGCACTCATGATGAAAACAGAGCAGAAGTACTGGTTGCAGCAGATGAGGAAAGGATTTAATCGAATTCAACAGCCACCACAGCTGGAGAAGATGACTAGATACTTGACTCAGGGTGTTCATATCATATGTGTCCAAGGAGGGAATGGTTTGTTGAGTACAAATCCTACAAAGGGGGACAAGTAATGATGGGAAACAACAAGTCTTGTTGGGTCATTGGAATAGGCAATGTGAAGCTAATATTAGCTGATGGCACAGTGAAAATGCTGACCAATGTAAGGCATGTACTAGATCTTAAGAGATCTCTAATCTCTCTAGGAACTTTGGAAGCTACAGGGTTCAGTTTCAGGGGAGAGGATTCAGTTTTTAAGGTCATGAAGGGATCAAGGGTTGTGTTGAAGGGAACAAGGAAAAGAAACAATTTGTATGTTCTCATGGGAAGCACTATGACAGGAGAAGCTCAAGTGGCCACCTCTAGTAACAGTAAGACACTCATATGGCATAAAAGACTTGGCCATATGAGTGAAAAAGGACTGAAAGTGTTAGACAAACAAGGGATGTTATGTGGTGACAAAATCTCAAAACTTGATTTTTGTGAACATTGCATTTTTGCCACAGGGATACATAAGACAGAGGAGAAGCTTGGATATGTGCATTCAGATCTTTGGGGGCCAACACAAACTCCAACACATGGAGGAAAAAGGTATTTCATAACTTTTACTGATGATTACAGTAGGAAAGTATGGATTTACTTACTAAAAACCAAAGATGAGGCTTTTAAAACCTTTGTATAATGGAAAACTAAGGTTGAAACACATTGTGGTTCAAAAATCAAAGCATTAAGAACTGACAATGCCTTAGAATTTTGCAATGAGGAGTTCAACAATTTTTGTAAAGAACATGGGATTTATAGAAATCTCACTGTCAGAGGGACTCCTCAGCAAAATGGCTTAGCTGAGAGGTTGGATAGGACTTTATTGGAGAAAGTAAGATGTATGCTATCATGTGCAAAGCTCCGAAAAGGTTTTTGGGGAAAAGCAGTGCATACAGCTTGCTATCTCATCAATAGAAGCCCTTCAACTACTTTGAATTTTAAGACACCTCAAGAAATGTGGACTGGAATAGCTCCAGACCTTAAGAACTTGAGAATATTTGGATGTCCTGTTTTCTATCATGTAAGTGAGGGCAAGTTAGAACCTAGGTCCAAAAGAGGTCTGTTTATGGGGTATCCTGAGGGAGTGAAAGGGTATAGAGTATGGTGAACAGATGAAAGAAAGTGCATCATAAGTAGAGATGTTGTATTCAAGGAAACTGAGCTGACAGAGGACAAAGAAACTAATGAAACTCTTGACAAGAGTGACCTAAACAGTGAGTTTCAAATTGAGGTGGAGCATGTAAACAACTCAAATGATATTGTGGATAATACTGAGAATCAGGATGTTAATTTGGATCAAAACAATGAAGCTGAACCTGAATCAGAGAGTGATGAGTCTGAAGGTGAGTACCTACTGTGTAGGGATAGAGCTAGAAGACAGACAAAGCAACCAGATCGGTTTGGATATGAAACATTCACTGCATATGCACCGAACACTGCTGAGAACCTACTGAATGATGAACCCGCAACCTACAGTGAAGCAGTAGCTAGCAGGCAACATCATGAGTGGAAAAATGCCATGAAAGAAGAGATGGATGCCCTTCACAAGAATCAAACATGGAGACTTGTAAAGAAACCAGCTGGGGTCAAGTTGGTGGGTTGCAAATGGATCTACAAAAGGAAAGAAAGAAACTCCGATAGTGATCCACCTAGATTCAAAGCTAGGTTGGTTGCAAAAGGATACACTCAAAGAGAAGGGATTGACTACAATGAAATTTGTTCTCCTGTAGTCAAGCACAGTTCTATAAGAGTTGTATTGGCCATTGTTGCTCAATTTGTTCTACACTTAGAGCAAATGGATGTAAAAACTGCCTTCTTACATGTGTGTCTACTACGAAGGTCTCTTTATGGTTTAAAACAGTCCCCTAGGCATTGGTACAAGAGATTTGATGCCTATATGTTAGACATAAAGTTCAAGAGGAGTACTTGTGATAGTTGTGTCTACTACAAACAACTAGATGACAATAACTACATCTATTTGCTTTTGTACGTAGATGATATGCTCATTGCAAGCAAGAGCAATCATGAAATCACAAAGCTCAAGAATCTTCTAAAGAAGGAGTTTGAAATGAAGGATATGGGGGAAGCCAAGAATATCTTAGGAATGGAGATCAAAAGAAAAGAAAATGGGCAAGGCCTCACTCTAACCCAGGAAAGTTCTTCTAAGAAGGTTGTGAATAGATTCAACATGTCAGAAGCTAAAGCAGCTAACATCCCTATTGGTTCACAACTAAAACTGTCTCAAGAGGACCGTCCTCAGTATGAGAAAGAAAGAGATTTGATGAACAATCCCCTATGCTAGTAGTGTTGGCAGCCTCATGTATGCCATGGTTTGTACAAGGCCTGACCTAGCTTATGCTCTAAGTCTAGTCAGCAGGTACATGTCCAATCCAGGACAAAATCACTAGTCTGCTGTCAAGTACATTCGGAGATACCTTAAAGGATCTGTGAAGCTTGGTCTAAGCTACAGTACTAGATATGACCACAATTCAGGTGGAGTTATGGGGTATGTGGATTCTGATTTTGCAGGGGACGGAGATAAAAGAAGGTCTCTGACAGGATATGTATTCACATTGTATGGCAACACAGTAAGCTGGAAAGCATCATTGCAACATGTGGTTGCTCTTTCAACCAGAGGCTGAATACATTGGGGTAACAGAGGCTATGAAAGAAGCTCTTTGGCTGAAAAATATTCTAAATGAACTTGGTGTTGAACAAGAAAGTGTAAAGGTATTTTGTGATAACCAAAGTGCACTACACCTTTGTAAGAATCAATCCTCTCATGAAAGGACCAAACACATAGCCATAAGGCTTCATTAGATAAGAGATATCATTGCTGAAGGAAGAGTGCAAATTCACAAAATAGCCACTGCCCATAATCTTGCAGATTTCATCACTAAGGTTGTATCACTGGCCAAGTTCAAGCACTGCTTGAACTTGTTGAGTGTTGAGAATGGCTAGTGAAGCTAGTGGTCTGGGCATTTGTTTTTGGGGCAATTCTGAATCTGTGTGTGTATGCCAAGGTGGAGATTGTTGATGTGGCATACACAATTATACGCGTGGGTCATTCCTGATGAGGTGGCAGAGTCAAAGCTAGCTCCAAGTCAGTGTCCCCCTTTGCTGGGTTGATAACAGAATAACTAGTTTGTTAGTTTTTCTGTTTTAGTTTTTAGTTGTAACTAATTGAAGTTAGTTAGAAATCATCACTTGTATATAAGCATACAATGACTGATTCCATGTACAGTTTTTTGAGATCAATCTTGGGGAGTGAAAGAGTGAAACACTGGGAATCAAGGGGCAAGGGAAAGTGAGGGGGAAACAAAAGAGAACCTTAATTTCTGTAATCATCATCTTGCAATTTCCAGTTTATCAGATTCAAAGAATTGGACCAGAGCAATTGCTCAGTCCCGCAGATGTAGGTGCCATTTATGGTGCTGAACTACGTCACCAAGATTGTGTGCTTCTTCTTTATTTTTCATTCTGCACTCATCTGTTTCAACCTCGTGAAATTCTGATCTTGTTGTTCATCTGCTATAATCTGTTCACATTCTTTATCAGTTCTGTTTTTCATTGTTCTGGTTATTTGTTGTGGTTGGAATCTGTTTGTGTTTGCATGCAATAAATACCAACAGACTCGTTTATATTTCAATGATTTTTCTTTTCTTTTGCCAAAAATTTCAGTGATTATCTTATCAGGTACAATAAACTGAAATTTATTTCAGATTATTTCTGGAGTCATAAAGTCCAATTCAACGGAACACACACATATAGCAATATACAATGATCCAAAATAACCATGAGTCTCCAAATACCAAATTTTAATGTTGCAAGTCTCAATATCATAAACCTTATTCCTTGACTTGAACAATCCAACTTTCCCTGCTTATCTGGAAACCACAAATACATAAAGGATGAGATTTTAGTGAAATCTCAATTAACTCTTATTTAGAACCTCACAATAGCTCGTATGATGTCTTTTAATCGATTACCATTGACGCACCCCATAATGATACTAAATGATATCGAACAGGGACCCAAATCATTTCCGAATGAGACTTGGCCTTGTGACTTTCCTTCCTCTACTAAGTACACCTCTTATAGTTATTTTGTCCAATTAATTAATATTATATAGTATATATAATAGTTCTCTCAAAAGGGTTCCGAATGAGACAATCATCATATCATAAGATTATGAAAATATCATATATAACTTACAAGAGAACTAAGGATTGAAATATGTTAGGACTTGCACAAGAGAAATGAGAGAAATTGGCAAAATAATGTGATTGTCCAGAAGATAGCACGGTCTGTGTCTGGGGAGCACAGTCCGTGCCACTGCATTTTTGAAATCCTGCGCGGCAATCAGTTAGTGGCACGGTCTATGCCAAAGGAGCACATTCCGTGCTAATTTCCAGAACTTTGTTTTTAGCTCTTTAAGTGCGTCGCATTCATTACTTTGGCAATCCAACCTATTGCAATTCTTAATTAACATCATTAATAATATAATTTTACACAATTTCAACACATTAAAGCATCATTTCATCAATTTGCATGTAGTCCTATGAAGTACATGTTTTAGCACATAACTCAATTGAATCGAAAACAAGCACACAATCAATCACATAGCATTGTTCACCATTATCATATTTCAATTTCCGTAACAAGAGGGTATAGGTACAGGATTGTACTTAAATCCCTAGTTTCATTAAGAAATGAGGATGAAGAACTCATCTTTGGCTACAACTTCAATATTTCATCTACACCAACAACTCCAAGGTTCCCTCCTAAGCTTGCTTGGCTATGAATCTTAGCCTCTTCCAACCCATTATAACCTCAACCATATTCTTCTATACTTCTCCAAGACCAAAACTTTGCGTATTTGAACAACTTAAATTTTTTTTGAAAACTAAAGTACCCGAAAACACATTGCTTAGCATCGCACTTTACGTGTTTTGTCATGAAATTATTAGGTTTTTTACCAAACCGGTTATTGAAGAATCAACTTCATGTATCTGAACCTCTAAAAAATTTTCCAGACTGTAAAGTACCTCAAGACACACTTCTAGTTAGAGTTGCACTTTACATATTTTGTAACGAAATTATTACTTCACCAAATCAGTTGTGTAGGAACGAACTTCTGGTATTTGAACAAATAATAAAAAATTGAACACTAAAGTACCCGAAAACACACTACTTAGCGTGGCACTTTAGGTATTTTGCAACAAAATTAATTTTTTTAGATTGACCAGACTAATTATCGAGGAGTGAACTTTGTGTATTTGTACATCTAAATTTTTTGTGAATCCTAAAGTACCCGATAACACACCACTTAATGTCACACTTTTAAATATTTTATACAAAAATAATTTTTTTAACTGAAATTAGTTATGGATGAACAAACTCCGCGTATTTGAACAATTAAGATTTATTCCTGACCCTAATGTACTCCAAAAACTTACTGCCTAGCAACACACTTTAAGTAGTTTGTCGCGAAAATAATTTTCGTTTTCACCGGTCTGGTTATCAAGGAACAAACTTCGTGAATTTGTAGATCTAAATTTTTTCTAAACTCTAATGGACCCTTAAAATATAAAAATGTTGTAGAATTGTATGAATTGTTGAGCATCGCACTTAACGTATTTTATCACGAAATTATATTTTTTCATCAAACTAGTTGTTGAGGAACAAACTTTGCGTATTTTAACAGTTCAATTTTTTTATCACTAAAGTACCCAAAACATATTTCTAACATCACACTTTATGTATATTAGCACGAGTTCTTTTTTGCTAAGCTGGTTATTGAGGATCAAGATTTACGTATTTGAACAATAAATTTTTTTTCCGAACACTAAAGTTTCCCAAAACGCACTGCTTAGCATCGCACTTTACGTATTTTATCACGAAATTATTATTTTTCACTAAACCGGTTATTGAGGAACAAACTTTGCGTCTTTGAAAAGTGAAATCTTTTTCCGAACGCTTAAGTACCCACAAACACATTCCTCAACAACACACTTTACATTTTTTGTCACAACTTATTAGTTTTTTTCAGCAAACCCGGTATCGAGGAACAAACTTCATGTATGTGAACATCTAAATTTTTTTCTAGACTCTAAAGTACCTCAAAACACACTACTAATTGGCGTTACATTTTAGGTATTTTTTCAGGAAATTATTTTTTTCACCTAATCAATTAATTAGGAATGAACTTCGCGTATCTGAACAATAAAAATATTTTTTGAACCTTAAAGTACCCCAAAACACAGTACTTAGCAAAACACTTAACATATTTTGTGTAACACCCGGAGTAAATTTAATTACTTTAATCGTTGTCCGATAATATCAAGATTATCTATGCGTTTTATATATATATATATATATATATATATATATATATATATATATATATTTATTGATTGATGACCATATGATTATTTTATTATGAAGGTGATTGTGTATTAATTAGAGTATTTTAGTGTAATGAGGGTAAGGGAATACAAGTCGGAATTAATGCCTCAATGAAAAGCTCAAATGACACAAATGCCCTTTTTAGTGAACCTATTTTCTACAAAAGAATGAGCAGTGAGCTGATATATAAAAAGAGTGCCAACGGAGTTCTTCTGAAGTGCATTTATAGGGGTGAATCATACGAGGTCACGGGTGAATACATGAAGCCATTTGTGGTTCTCATAGGGCTAGACCTATCATGAAATGGCTAATTTATAGGCGTGGCTACTACTGGCTAACTATAACGGACGATCGCTACCAATATGCAAAAGGGTTTGAGACTTGCAAGCTACATGGTCCAATCCAAAGAGTACCAGTTGATGAACTCCACCCATTTATCAAGCCTTGGCTGTTTAGAGGATGGGCTATGGACTTGATAGGAAAAATTCACCCACCCAACTCCAAAAGGCATATATAACTTCATTATAGTAACCACAGATTACTTCACCAAATGGGTGGAGGCTCAGCCGATGGCCAATGTTTCTCATGAGGGAGTGATTAAGTTCATTCAGAATAAAATCATATATAGGTTTGGGATCCTTAATACTATTACCTCTGATCAAGGTACTATGTTCACAGGGGTTAAAGTAGTGGCCTTTGCTCATCAGTTTGGGATCAAGCTGATACATTCAACACCCTATTATGCTGAGGCCAATGGGTAAGCTGAAATCAATGTGTCATCACTAAGGGTGGCGAAACAACACCTGCTTGACATTAACTAGCAACAAGTCATGGTGATGAAGTTAGATTCAGTGGATGATGGAAGGTTAGCTGCCTTCAGCAAGATTGAACTGTCTATGATCAAAATGACCAGAGCATACAAGAACTATTTTGCCGAGTGGGATCAAAGATCCCAAGTTTGTGAACTGGTCACCAAGTTGGGAAGGGCCGTTTATTGTTAGCAAGGTGTTTAGTGGAGGTTCTTATAAACTACTAAACATACAAGGGAAAGAATTTACAAGAAATTTTAATAAATAATTTCTCAAATTGTATTACCCAACCATTTGAGAGGGTGTTCAAAATGATAATTGAAGTATAATATTAGGTGGCACACCACACACTGGTGGCCTGGTTTTCAACATTCAATTTTCAAAAATACAAGTAAGGAAGAGCCTTAGGCTACCGGTAATCCCCTACAACTCCCTTGGTTGCTGAATCACCCTTTTGTGCTTTGACCCTTTTGTTCTCTGGGTGACCTGTTTTATTCATTGACAATTTATTCTCTTTGCTCCACTCCCCTGCTGTGCTCTTCTCCAGACAAATGTCTACTGCCAAACCTTCTATGATGTGTCAGCCACAACTTCGCATGTTGTGCTGATCCCTTCAACGCCTAAATTAGGCAGGCCGGCTGTAATAGGTAGTTCTGGTGCAGGAAGCGTTGTGGGGGGGGGGGGGGAGGTTGATCTTCAATCATTGTTTGGACCTCTGTATGATGTTTGAAGTCAAATATAAGTCAACTGGAGTGACAAGAAATGGGGGGTTTGAATTGTGACTCTTTTAAAATTTGTTTGCTTGACCAATCGAATCACTTAGAAGAATATCAAATAGGCTTCCAAGATAATAGAACTTTGAAAGGCTTTGAAGCTACTTGCTATCTTATAAGATGGTAATCATCTAATTATATAGAGACAATGTTTGATGATTGGGAAGTCACTGAGCTAAGAAGATATAGAGAGCTGGAGAACATGAATATTGTATCTTCTTAGAAACTGGACAGTGTAAGAAGACACTTTCATAGGTAATGTGTAAGTCTGTCTTTTGCTTCTTACACTAGTGATGATGTTGGAATATGATAATGTTTGTTTAGGAAGATGAGGAGTGCAGTAGTGTAGTAACACCCCGTTTCTACCCCTTAATTTGCACGTCATTATCAGAGTACTTTCATTTTCAAAAATGATATTTAATTAGTAGAAAAGAAATGTCACCTCTTCATTGATAAAAACTCATCGCCTACGCCATTAACATTTGTGTAAAAACGCATTCGTCACAAAAGTCAAACTTCAAAATAATCTCATCACAGCGGAAATAGCAATAACTCACCAAAATCGCTCAAACACGTCTCAAACATCAATAAAATTATTAAAACAGTTAATTAAATAAGTCATCAACTTCAACCCCGCCCCCTAGGTGTTACAATATCAGAGAGCGACTCAAAACATCTCAACAGCTATAAAGGAAGGCAGCATGTCCTTCAATCGGAGTCACCTGCAGCGTTGCCACAATGGAGCAACATTCCAAGCAGAAGGGGTGAGAATTTTCAACAAAATATAATTAAGCATACAGTAGAGTAATAGGAACAACTATCATACAACATCATCATTAATATTTACTTCACCGTCATCACGCACAACACCATAATTCACAATTCACATCACCCGTCATAAAAAAAAATGTATGCGCATGCAAATGCAACCCACACCTGGGCATATGCATGATGGTACCATACTCGTCATAATAAGCCACTATGGGCACACCGTCACTGTTTTCTCGTCACAAATAAGCCACTATGGGCACACCGTCACTAAGAGGCCGAAGCCTATTCGTCATAAGATGCACATGCTATGAGACACTATGGACACATGTGCAATCACCAAAATTCGCTCACCCGGAGTACTCGTCATCACCACCATAAGACACTCATAGAGTGTATTCATGATAGTCACCATATTAATATCACAACTCTTCATAAACAATCACATTCAAAAATTTGAGTAACAACCTAGTTAAATTTTCGAGTAACAACATTTTTAAAATTATGGATAAACATTTCACTTTCATACTTAGGAAGCACCATAATTAAACTTGGGAAGAACATCTCATTTTCCAAGTGGAAGAAACCTCACATTTTTAACCGGAAAAATAGTAATAGTATCAAGTCACATTTACACGCTCTTTTCTTTTACAAAGTACAGGAATTCGGTTCGTAAACGGCAACAAATCGAAACTGAAAAACAGTGGCCATTTATGCACAAAAGCAGTAGCACTTTGACATCAAATCGAAACTGAAAAACAGTGGCCATTGTTGCGCAAAAACAGTAGCATCTTGACATCAAATCGAAACTGAAAACAGTGGCCATTATTGCGCAAAAACAGTAGCATTTTATGGCTGAAACAGCAGCAAAAACAGCAACTTTAAATTGCAAAACAGCAGTATTTTATTGGTAAAAACAGCAACATTTCATTGACAGCAAACAGCATGATTAAATACAGCAACAGTAGTATATAATTGACAGCAACAGCACCAAAAATTCTGCAAACAGCAACATTTCTATTTGACTAACAGCAGCACAAATTCTGACTAACAGCAACACTATTATTTGACTAACAGCAACACAAAATTCTGACTAACAGCAACACTATTATTTGACTAACAGCAACACAAAATTCTGACTAACAGCAACACTATTATTTGACTAACAGCAACACAAAATTCTGACTAACAGCAACACTATTATTTGACTAACAGCAACAATTCATCTCCTCACATCATAGGGTAATTCGCATATCAACATAATAATTCCACCCCTCATTCCTCTTCACCTATAAGTTTCTAATTCAACCACTAACACAAACCCACAAACCCTCCATATACTCAATTATATTAAATTGAAATCGCTT
The DNA here is from genome assembly GCA_039519185.1 of Astragalus membranaceus. NCBI lineage: Eukaryota > Viridiplantae > Streptophyta > Magnoliopsida > Fabales > Fabaceae > Astragalus > Astragalus membranaceus. The sequence continues at coordinate 87,131,550 of CM076848.1, read as the reverse complement.
ACCCTTACCTCGAATTTTGTATGCCCCGAAACAACGATGAATGCGTCACGTGCAACACCCCGCAACACGACGAGCCAAGGTCACCAAAAATTCGCAGCAGCCCCCTTCCTCCTCTTCTAACCAATTCGCATCCATCACAAAATTCATGGGGAAAAATCGCAACATGGAAAGGAAGGGTTTGAGACCACCACTTGGAAGAATTAAATAAATGGAAGGGAAAAGGATCAATGAAGGCTTACCTAAGCCAAGATGAAGACAAGTTCCTCTCCTCCTCTATGCTTGAAGTCGCGCCTCACCTTTCACTCACTCTCTCAGTTGCGCTGATTTTCTTTCTTTTGTGGAATGACAATAATTCTTAGGTTTTAGGATAATTGGAATGGGCTTGGGTCACTTAAGTGGCTTGGGCCCATTTTTACACCACCTTTTTAATTCTTTTCACCTCCTACAATAAAACAATTATACTTAAATTATTCTACTCAAACAAATATTGTAATCCTCCAATAACTTAATTAATTAATCAATTAAATTATTTTAGGGCGTTACACTGAGAGGAGAGCTCAAGACAGTTTATCTTGAGATTGTAAGATGATTCATACAATAGAATAGAAGAGGTTTTCTTTAAGAACAAAGTGTTATGCGATATAAGCTATAAGAAAAACAGTAAAGAACACACAGAGATTTATAGTGGTTCACCCAAATCGCCAAGGGCTACATTTGCTCCTCACACCCAGTGAGTATTTCCACTATTTTCAAATAGCTTACACTTCACAAGCCACCAAGGCCTAAAGCACATGATAGTTTTCTTCTACAGCTCTATCTACTGTATCACTAGTTTTCTTCTACAGCACTTGCAACTATAATACCCTAAGAAACATCTTAGGCATCTTCACTAACATTTCCAGCAACCAATTCTTATGTTAGGAAGACACTAACCCCTAAGAACCTACTTAGGCTTCTTCATTAACAATTCGGCAACAAATGCCTTGTTAAGAAGTTACAATAATAAGATAGTGTTTGGGAATTACACTAGCTTGGATGTTTACATGATATCTCACAATATACACTCTCCATAGCTATTACATACTCAGAAATGTTCCCATAAAAACATTGAAGTGCACTGAGTATGGTTGAGAGAAGAGAATGAACTTTAGAAGCTTGTTGAGAAGCTTAAGAAGCTTGTTGAGAAGCTATATGATAGGAAATATTGACCCAAGATTACTACCAACTCTCACACCTTGAATCAGGTCTCCCATATAGTATTTATAGAGTTTCTATCCCAAAATAGTTGTTGGAATTGGCCTTGAAACTCAAACTAGCCGTTTATAGCCGTTGGACACTTTTCTGCACATTCTGCAGCACTTTCTACACTCTGCAGAATTCTGCTGCACTTTACAGCTGTCTTTTGTCTTTTCTGTAGCACTTCTCTCAACTTCTGATTTAGACCCTCTAAATGTATCTTCTGAACAATGTATCTTTTGAGCGATGTAGCTTTTGAGCGTTGTAGCTTCTGAACATTGTTTTGATACCTTCTCTGCTTATGATACATTATTGTCTATGTCTTCTTAAAGTTGCCGAAGTATCTTAACTTGGCTTTTCTTATCATGAGAGGCTACATGGATTGGGTCTTCTCATCTTGAGAAACTTCTTATTCTTGCCAACTCATTATTAGGCTTCATGAAGAACCATCTTCCTATCTTGAGAAGCAAAATATCACGTGTCTTCTTTATTTCTTACTACCTACTCTTCTTGAGTGTCTTCTCGAAGAAACAACTTCTCATATTAAGAAACCACTATAGCTATCTTCTTTTATCCATATTCTTAGGACCTCTTTGACCATCATTCTTATCTTCTAAGGCTTTGTTAAGCCTTCTTTCTTTATGAGGCTTCTTGAGGAGAGTCTTCTTAACTTGTGAAGTCACTATAGTTTATGTCTTATCATCTTGGAAGGATCTTACTATACCCTACTCATCTTGAGAGGCTTTTTTGAATATTGTCTTCACATCTGAGAACCCATTATAGCTGTCTTCATTCTTCTATCTTATTAAGTCATCAATGCCTTCATACTTTTCTTCTAAGACATTAATTATGTCTTCTCATGTGGTGATTTCTTAGCACACTGTCTTCTTGAGATTTGATTGAATGGTTCCTGCACTTAGATCACTCAAGAAGATCCATTAGATCCAAAATGGATCAGATAACTTAAACACTTATCAAAAAGGTTTGTTTCCATCAAAATTGACACTAGGGATTTTACCTCAACAATGTTGACAAGACTTCCAACCTCTATTATTGTTGGCTTGGAAGCTTGCATCAGAAGGTTGCATTGTTGATCCCAAGACTTATTGGCCTGTATCATTTCATCCTTGCCTTTTTGTAAGTCACTATCAAAACCCATTTGCTGGGGCCAGAGGACCGCTAGTTTTGGGTCAAGGGCAGTGCATTGCAGGTACAGTTTGCCACGCTATAGGGTGTAGGTGCTGAACCTTTGAGTGATCTCATCGTGCTGAGGCTTGAGAATTTCTAGCTCCTTCGATAGCCGAGTTATTTCTTCTTTAATATTCTGAAAACAACCATTGATTTCTTTTTTCATGGCTAGGGTTGCCTTTCTCTCCTCTTCTAGGTCCATGAAGGTCTTTGTGTAGCCATCCTTCCTTGCTTGCAAGTCCCTGAATCTTCTCAAGGAGTCTTGGGAGTTATCATAACTATTCTTTGTCGTGGCGTAGAGGTGTGAGACTTCGTTGAGTTGAGAAGAAATCTTCCTGAAAGCATTTTTCTTTGACTTTGACACCTCTGCCGAATGTGCGAGGGTGGAAAAATACTTAGAGTTTGCTTATTAGAGATTTGTGGCCTAAACTCTATCTCCTAGGCACTAGAGAGGAAGGGAGAAGAACTTCTTCCTCAAAAAGGTCTGGCTCAATTTCTTGATGTTGTGTTTCTTCTACTCTAACATGTTGACAAAGGTAAAAACAAGTTAGCCTTGGCAGAATGATAAGTGAATTTCAGGTGAGCTAACTCCATTAAGGTATGAGTGGCTTACCGGCTCTTTTGGCTTTGGAGTCTGGCTCAGTCAAGGAGAGGAACCACTGCTAGATGATTGGTATGTTTTCTACAAAAGAGGAGAATTTTTTTTAGGATTGGCTAAATAAAACAGGTAAAATAATAGCCATGAGAGAAAATACATACCCCTAGTCTCCTGAAAGATTAGGTTACATCCTTCTCGGCCGAGGTAGACTTGGACTTGGTGTTGGGCGAAGGAGTACGGACTATCCTAGTTGCGCTTCTGGTCCTTTTTGTACAAACAAGAGGTACCTTGTTATCCTCCTCCTCTTCTTCTTCTTCTTTAAAAAGGTCAATCAAAGGGATTGATTGAGCTGCACTAAGAAAGGGGATGAGTTAGCTGAGAATATTAGAAAAGGACGTAAATGAATGGCTTGGCTGATTCAAAACTTACTAGGAATTGGAGTTGGCGTTGCAATAGTCTTTAGCTGAAGCGACGCCATTTGGCGTTTTGGTTTGGTGGCCAGAGGCATCTTCTTCTTGCCTAGTTTCTGAGTTGATGGCTTCACAATGGCCGATGAATGCGATCTTGAACTGGCAGCCGCACCTGACGCCTTTGGGTGAGAAGGAATACATTTCCTCGGTTCTAGGCCTGTGTATTGAGTAACATGGACCTTGAAGGGTTGACAGAAGATGTATTCCTTTACGGCCGACCACTAGTTGGTATAGGAACTGATTTCCCCAATAATTTTCTTGTAGCTCCCCAAAGTAAAAGCGGGGAGTTTCTTGTCATTGGCCTTCGTGATCTTACTAAGGTCAACAATGACACTTTTCCTCTTTCCTTGTCTAATCCTCGCAGTAATGTTCTTAGAAACTAGCACTCGACTACAGTTGGAAATTATGTATTGGCGATCTTCCTCGGCTAGGTTAGACTTTAGTGGGGAGAAAATCCGACGAGTTCTGATTCCTTTCTCCAGGATAAGACACCAAAAAACAGTGGTTGGGCGCTGATTGTAGAGTATTCTGAGAATCCCCTGCCATTCTAGGGGCTAATGTGAATTGCTACTAGCTGAGTAGCCAGTACCCTAGCATCGGCCAGTTGAGGATCAACAAGGAAATCAACAGAGAGAAGTCATTGACTTACAGTTGAGCCTACAATTGTAAGAACAAAATGGGGCCTTGAACTTTCTTGTAACACCCTTTCTAGCGAACCTGGTGGAGGAGACTATGCATGCCTTTGTAAAGAAGTGCTGATAGGCCGCAAGTGCACGGTTCTATCATGTAGTAAAAATATTGATCCCACGGAGACTTAGTATTGATTACCAATTTCTTCTCACTATAATGATTAGCTTAAAAGATTGAATATTGGTAAGATGATTTTTGTTAAAGAAAATTCAGAAATAGTAAAACTTCCTAGGATTATGGTTTCATCTCAATGATAGAATCTCTACATAAAAACCTAATCTATTCTCTAAATTACAAGAGTAAATATTTCAATCACAGGTAACAAATGTAACTAATGTCTCCTTTCAGAGTACAAAAGAGTGTTTTTGAACAACAATCAAGCCTATTTTCACTACAAAGAAAATGACATATATACCAATGAACGCCTATAGTGACGACTGCTTTAACCGTAGGTATATGTATCATTTACCCACAAATGTTTCTAAAACCGTGGAGAAGTAAATTTTCCCACTCTCCTTCTCGCGGGCTTTATTATATTCCAAAATAAATACTTTTTGTGTCCATCGCACAACCACATCACAAACCCTAACTCTCGCTGAACCCTAACTCTCTCAGTTTCCTTCTCAAATCAATCCAATGGCAAAACCTAACTCTCGCAAAACCCATCACAGCAGCAAGGAATCTCGCCCCTGACCTGAAGGAAAGACGGAAAAAGCGCTCACCTACGGAATACGAAAGTTCGCATCGGCTTTTGAAATCGTCACCTCCGCCTCTGAAGGAAACAACTCTCACCTTCGTCTATTCCATAGCCTCACCCACACACAGAAGGTGATTTTTCTTCTCCCTCACTGAAATCTCCAACTGAATTCTGATGGGTTCTGGGATGATTCGTTATACCTCTATTTTTTTAGCATGTCAAGCTCATAGGGTGGCTCATAAGTTATTTAAGAAGCATTTTATTTCAATTAGACTTTTTTATATAGAAGAAACCTTTTGTTTGAATTCTGCTTGTAAGTGAGGTTTTTTAGCTAATAATTGGCGTGTGTAAACTCTTAGATTCACTATAGGATACTTTATAATTAGATTAATCCATATGTATGTGATACTTTAGAACAGAAGTTAGAATTACATGCAAGTTCTTTACTGAACAGTTGCTTTTGTGGTGCATCATCTGTTATACTCTGAAAATAGAGTGATTGTAACACACATTTTGATATCAATATCTATATTATTGGTGTGTTATATTCTTGTATTCAGTATCTTTATTTTCTTAGGAAAGTTATTATGATAATGATTCAAGTCTCATTTTGATACGAGAATGGAGAATACATAAACGACAAATCAGCTTCTTCTGATTGTTATTTATACTGCAACTTGTAAGCATCAGTTTGGTAGTCACTTTTGATTTTACAATATGAAGTTGGGGCCAGATTAATTCTACTGTTTGTTTGTAACTGAGGCTAGATTAATCCTACTACTTGTTTGTAATTGGTGTGCATTTGTGCAAGCATGTTTGATGCTTGTTTTTGGTCAGAAGCACTGGTATTGTTTGTCTATGTGTGATTATGGTTGTAGGTGTTGTGTTCATAGTTTTAATGTGTTGGTATTGCTTTGTTTGCTATTTTCTTTGTATTGGATTGCATACCCTTTCTCTCTTTGTTCATTAATTTAGTCACAACAAACCCTTTATTTATTTCAATTAATCTTGTCTTATGGAGAATAGAGGATGGATGTGCGATTCATCAAAACAGAGAGAGGAATATATTCGGGAGGTTAATGGATTTCTTGAATTTGCTTTTAAAAATTCAGAAACGAATGGAAAAATATTTTTCCCTTCTATAATATGTGCCAATTGTAAGCAACGCTCTCGCACAAGTGTTTATGAACACTTGACTGATCCACGACGTGGGTTTCTTAGAGGTTATAAACAATGGATATTTCATGGTGAAAGACCTACCACCTCAAGTAGTACAAATGAGCTACATTCATTAAGTTTTACCAATTGGTGAAAGAGAATGAGAAAATGCTCTACCCAAATTGTAAGAAATATAGCAAGCTATCCTTTATGGTCCATTTGTATCATATATAAAGTGTCTCCACGGGTGGAGTGACAAATCGTTCTCTATGTTACTAGATTTATTAAGAGATGCTCTACCAGAAGGAAATGTTTTGCCAAGCTCATACTATGAAACAAAGAAGATGATTTCAGGGTTAGGTTAGGGGTATGGGAAGATCCATGCTTGTCCTAATGACTGCATATTGTATCGGGATATGTATATCGATGATCAAGTCTGTCCAAAGTGTGGTATGTCAAGGTGGAAAACAACAAATGAAGATGTGCAGGCTAATGGATCGGAGACTTCTGGAAAGAGAAAGAACTTACCCGCAAAGGTCCTTCGATGTTTTCCTTTGAAACCGAGGCTGCAAAGGTTGTTCATGTCATCCAAATCCGCAGAATCAATGAGATGGCACCATGATGGTAGATTGAATGATGGTTCTCTTAGGCATCCAGCTGACTCACTTGCCTGGAAAGAATTTGATGCTCGATATCCAACATTTTCATCAGATCCTCGTAATGTTCGATTAGGAGTGGCTTCTGATGGCTTCAATCCTTTCAAACTATGAGCATTACCCACAGCACTTGGCCAGTCATGGTAGTTCCTTATAATCTACCTCCTTGGATGTGCATGAACATTCTATGTTATCACTACTAATTCCAGGACCTAAAGGTCCCGGAAATAAGATTGATGTTTATCTACAGCCATTAGTACAAGAGCTGCAAGAGTTATGGGATGATGGAATTGAAATCTTTGATGCCTACAAGAAAGAGACATTCCAACTTCGTGTTGCTATAATGTGGAGTATTAATGACTTTCCGGCATATGCAAACTTATCTGGATGGAGTACCAAAGGTCAATTTGCTTGTCCATGTTGTGGAATTGAAACTGCCCCGCGATGGCTGTGCCATGGTCGAAAATTTTGCTACATGTGCCATCGCCGCTGGTTAGCCCCTAACCACAAGTGGAGGTCGAATAGTAAGGATTTTGACAGAGCAAGGGAGTTAAGGAATTCTCCTAAAATACTTGAAGGGAGTGAAATTTTAAGGCAATTAGATGAAATTGGAGAAGAGGGTCTAGAAGATGGGTCACTGATAACTCTCCATTAGTATAGTTATCTACACATTTGTACTCTTAAATCATTGTAAGTTTGCATGCTTAGACTAGGAGTTATGTGCATATTTGTGTTAAATCAAGGAAAAGGGAGTCAAGAACTGAAATGGAATTAATTTTCCACAGTTGGTGCTCTTATGAAATTTCTGATGTTTTCTGTCTAAGTGCTAGAGCATCTGATGCTATAGTATCCCTGTGCACAGCAGAGCTGGGACCCACTTGAAGACAGCAGCAGAAAGCAGGTCTGCAGTGAATCCTAATCTGTCTAGTCAGCGCCTCCCTATTGCCACAATCCATGCTGATGCAGCCACCCTCCTACCACTTGCTCTACACCACTTGTCCACTTACAAGAGACAACATGCTTTAGTTGGTGAAAAGAAAGACCCACTTGTCCACTTGCTTCATTCACTTGCAATAGAGGAGGGAAAACCACTCTATAGAGGAAAGCTTCACTTCCAGCACTGAATGATGGACTTCCAGCACGAAATTCTTTGGTTTAGAAGAGGAAAAATACAGTGATAAGCTGTCCTCTTGCATCCATGGAAGATCCATCATCAAATCCATTAGAAGATTCTGTTCTGCTCATGCTATAGCACTGTCAGCACACCAATTCATGCGTAGGAGTTGGAGGAGTGTATCTTTTGCGCATTCTTCTTCTACTTTCTGTTTTGGTGACATGAACTCCATTATTTGTAAGTTGTTGATATTACTAAACATGAGCTAAACACCTTGTAGTTGGATTGCTTAAGCTTTGTAATGAATCTTTATGTGTTAGTAATATAATATTATGATGTATGCATGTTAATCTTTGTATTTTAATTCTTTCAAACCTGTTTTGGGACTGATCAACTAAAATAGGTAGATTCAAGTGTTCAGAAATGGTTCATAGATTGATCTCAAAGATTGATGTGACTGAGTGGTTGTTTTAAGGACACTTAGAACAATCCTTGCCCAAACCTAGACATAGGAGGGCTTAGTTCATAGAGTGAATACTGTGGGCTCTTTAATAGACAAAGGTGAACTTTACTTGAAGCCTAGACATAGGATCTTGTCACGAAACCTTGGTGAAAGTGACCGAAAGGCACGCAACATATGCTACAGCACTAAATG
>CM076848.1:87092498-87122588 GCA_039519185.1 Astragalus membranaceus | reverse complement strand
GAAGCATGGAATTAGAAAATAATTCATGAGGACTCTAAACTCACAATCACTGCATGTCAAAAATAATCAGGGACACAGAGTAAAGAAAGATTAGCCGACTAACATGCATAAGTTGATTGGTAGCAATATAGCAAATTTAGCCCTTCAATAGAAAACAGTTATAAGTCAAGGAATGGAAACTTAACATTTTTAAGCGGGGACGTCATTACTCAGAGTGATCGAAACATTATTGCATGTTATCAACATAGTAACAACTTAGATAATCAGCAAAACAATTTTACAATACAATTAGCCTTAACATCAAGACACACCACAAAAGAGTTTCACGTAAGGCTTAGTGTTGATTAATTAAAATAGTTTAAGCAAATCAAAACACACGTGAGTATTAACAACAATCACATCGTTGGAAGCACACAAGCACATCAATTACACATTCAAAACTTGGGTCGCCAAATCACGGTGTAAATCATTGGGGACCACACTAATGAAGTCAAGATTCACACAACCGGAAAGTTAACAATAAGAACCAAAAACAGAAAAAAAAACAGGGTTCACACACAAATACGATACAACACACAATAAGTAAAATCAGAGTTCTCACAACAAGAAGGTTAAAAACCAACCAAAACAACAGCACATGATTCACACCTAGGAACACAACAAAACATATAACACTAGTAGGGACATCTCCCCCACTAGTTCACCTACCATTGGCAACTTTTGGTGTACCTGCAACACAACAATGGTCAGCACTAAAAAGACAACAGTTGGTCGTTAACCGACGCAACGACTCGACGACTTGGCCGGACGGACCAACCATTGCTCTGATACCACTAATGTAACACCCCCTTCTAGTAACCTTACTATTTAATAAAATCAGAGTTTATTTTTTTTTTTTTTTTTTGAAAACAATATAAGAGAGTGCTACTGTAACACCCCAAAAATAATAGAATAAATTATTTTAATTAATTAAAAGAGATTTTGGTGGTAGATTAATAATATAATTATTAATTATTATTTGTTGAAGTAATTATAAGGTGTTTTAAATAAAATAAGGAGTGGTATTGTATTAGGAGGTGGTGCTGCAAATTAGTTGGGCTTAAGCTGCGGGAAAGCCCGCAATCCAAGCCCAACAACCTAAGCGCATATTTAAGCTAAAATTTTAGGGTTTAGTTCATTTTGCGCAAAAAGAAAAGAAAGTGGCGAATTGAGAGAGAGAGGGAAAGGGAGCCGTGAGGGTGAGAAGAAAGGGGAGAGGAGGCGCGCACATGAGCAAAGGGAAAGGATCGTGTTGCGGTGATCTTTGGAGCTTACGTATACGGAGATAGCGTGTTCGTCATAACCTAAGGTAAGGGTGGGTCTCATCTTCTCTATAATAGGGTTTTATGATGGGGACTAAGTAAGGGTAGGCTCTATGTGTGCCGTTTTATGCATTTCTAGAGATTATTGATGAACCCTAGGCATATGATAACTTGTTATTTGGGAAATTGTGGTTGATGATGATTTTGAGATAAATGTGATAATGTGTATGTTCAAGGTGATTGGACGCGTTTTGATGATGATTTGGTTGTGTTAGATGGTGTTCATATGCAATTGGTGATGATCGGTATGTTTGAGAATGGTTTGATTATGTTTGCTGTTGTTTTGGCATGATTTGTGGGTGTTTAGAGCAAGAATTCTGGTTGCTGGGAGTGTTGCTGGGCGCTGAGCGCCCGTGTGTGTTGCTGTCTGTGGAGCGCTGGGCGCTGGGTGCCAGCGCTGGGCGCTGAGCGCCCGTGTGTGTGAGTGTGTGCGTTGCGCTGGGCGCTGGGTGCCAGCGCTGGGCGCTGAGCGCCCGTGTGCGTGTGTTGCGTGTGGGTGTGTTGCGTTTTGCTGGGCGCTGGGCGCCAGGTGCCTGGGCGTTGGGCGCCCATGGCGCCAGTTTTTCAGGATGTTCCCAAATGTTTTCGAAAACTGTTTTCGCTATATCTTTTGACTCGGACATCCGTTTTGAACGATTCAAAAAGCGTTGTGAAGCATTTTCAGTTGTCTATCTATGTGTTCCATTTTTAAAAATAAAAACTTATAATTTCAGAAGGTTGCTGGGCGCCCAAGTGGCTGTCCCCGGTGGTCGTTGCTGTGACATTGAAAAATCGTTTTGGTGCCTTTAAAAATCCCCCTTTGCGTATGACCACAGTTTTAACGAAGTAATGTCAAAAATGATGATTTTGACGATGATGCCCCTAGTGGCTAGTTAAATGACTGTTTTGCCCTTCGTGGCTATTATTATCTATAATGACGTGTAAATGACGATGATGCCCTTGGTGGCTAGTAAATGACGTTTTTGCCCTCAGTGGCTATTGTTTGAGCTGATGATATTCATGTATAAGTGACGATGAAAACCCAGTGACGTTTGAGGCCCGAAAGGCTAAGTGATGTTAAGGCCTAAAAGGCTAAGTGATGTTGTTGTTGTGTAAATTGTGAATTGACAGGTGCTGTGCCTCTTATTTGGCAAACCGGTAAGTGACGAGTCACCCAGTTGACTGTGATTTGGTGTATTTGAGTATTTGTGAGTGGTGCATGTCATAGTGTCTCATGCCCCATATGCATAAACCCAGTGACGTTTTGAGGCCCAAGTGGCTAAGTGACGATGAGGCCTTAATGGCTAAGCGACGTTTGTGAAAAGGTACCTCATGCATATGCCCGCGAGTGGGTTGCATTTCATACTCCTGCATGACATTGTGACGACTGGTTGTGCCGAGTAAATTGATGATGGAATTGACTGTTTTATCCTTGATGATTGACTTGACGTTTCATGGTGTGGTAGATATAGTGTCGTAACTCTAGCTTAGTGCTTATCATATGCTTTATTATATGGTTAGATGAACTCACCCCTTCTGTTTGAATGTTACCCCTATGCGGTAACGTGCAGGTGAGCTCCAGTGAAGGCTTAGGCATCTTCACTAGCTGAGTCGGGTCGTCTGCTCTGATTATGTAACACTTGGGGGAAAATAGAACGTTGTTTTAGTTTATTCAAGACTGTGTATAATTGTTGGATTTTCCGCTGTGAAATTGTATTTTCAATTTACAATGACGTTTTGTAAGTATTATAAGACTGTTTTCGAAAAGCGAGTAATTTGGCGCGTGATGTTTAACGAAGTAAGTGTGACATCCCATGTGGTGTAATTAAAATTTGAAAACTCTGATATTTTACCAATTAAATTAACGGGTAGAAAAGGGGTGTTACATTAGTGGTATCAGAGCAATGGTTGGTCCGTCCGGCCAAGTCGTAGAGTCGTTGTGTCGGTTAACGACCAACTGTTGTTTTTTAGTCTTGACCATTGGTTTGTGTTGTGGTGAAGTTCCTGCAGGTACAAGTAGACGGAAGCTGCTATGGTAAGTAAACTAGTGGGGGAGACGCCCCTACTGGTATTGTGTGCTGTTTGCTATGTTGTGCTCCGTGTGAACCCTGTGTCGTTTGGTTGTGACTTTTATTTTGACCCTGTTGTTGTGCTTATGTGCTTTTGGTGATTGCTGCTACTGTAAATTAAGTTACTGTTGTGCTGCAAAGTAAATACTGTGTTATTGCCATTGCTGTTTGTCTATTGTTACGTAGTTGGGTTATTGTACCATTAAACCACTGTTGCTGTTAGCTGGGAAATATTATTGCTGTTACTGTTTAATTGCCGTTTTAAAAGATCGATGTTGCTGTTGTTGGAAATATTGAACTGTTTTCTAAGGATTAGTGTTGCTGTTTAATTATTGATGTTTCTGAAAACCGTTTTATTTGAGTAGTACTAATGCCTTGTGCTATGTAGTTTTGTGATCTGAAAAGTAAAATGATTTCTGGAATTGTTTTTGAAATGTCTAATGGACGGTTTTACGGTTGGATACTAAAATTAGTAATAAATCTATTTTTAATGAATGAACGTGGGTGTTGAAGTGGTGGAGATCAAAGGAAATAAAATTATTTTTGACTTGGGATTTTAAATGAGGAAGTATAGAGGTGAAGTTTTGTTGGATTGGAAAATGATTTTTCTAGTTGGTTTTATTTGAAACAGAGTAATGGTTTGTTGTTGTGTCGATTTTAAAAACCTTGTGTGCTCTATGATGTTTAAATTGGTTAAGAAGTTTGGCGTGCTCTATGTATTGTTTGATTTATATAGAGTATGTATTGCTTGTAATTTACATAGCGAGTGTGTTGAAGTGATTGATGTATTTTAATTGGTTGGTATATGATTATTGGGAAGTTTAAACTATGCTTGATGGCTGAATTTGTGGCTGCTTGGATGCTTAATTTGTTGCTAAGCTCACTGTGTAGGCACTTTCTGAGTAGGTTTGACTTTCGGCTAAACTGGGACTGTTTTACTAGTTGATAAATTATGTAGCTCACAATTTTAGAAACTAGGCTGAACGCTGGTCATTTTGGCTTTGGTTTGGTCGCATTAGGAGTAGTATAGCTCCAGTTATGGGCTTCGTAAGTTAGGGTAAAATTTCGGGGGACCGTCTGGACATAGGGTCAGTGTTTTGATTGTGGTGTTTTCAAATGAACTCCTTTTCGAATGAATCCAATTTCTTTGAAAACTAGACAAAATGATTTACTGTTTAGGCTGAAGTTTCGTGTTATTTGGGTTTGTTTTGGGCATTGTAGAAGAGTCACAACTTTGGACACAGTCGCTGCCCCATTTTCTCGACCTACTGCCTTGTTTGCGAAAACTGTGCTATTGGACTCATCATTTTGAAATTCTAAAAATATAGCCAGAAACTAGACTCCGTAAGTTTTCCGTAGAGGGGTTGTTTGCTAAATTCCGATGTCGTTTGATAGGGTAAATAAATTGTTGAAGTTTATGTGTGAGTGCTGGAATTGCCTGCGTTGCTTAGTTTATGCTGTCATTGTAACGGAAAAATGTTTTTGCAATATCTTTTGACCCAGGAGTCCGATTTAGGTAAACTAAAATGTTTTGGAAAGCATAATCAGAGGCCTAACTGAGTATTCTAATTTCAAGGCAAAACTGACTGTTTCTGGTGTCGTTGATTTTTTGGGCGTGTCGGTCGAATTAAATTGTTGTTGTGTTGTCGGTGGCTTAGTGTCCCAAATCGTTGTTGCAGTGTCGGCGCTTTGGTGCCTGAAGTTGTTGATGCGTTATTGATTATAGGATTGTTGGTCCCGGAGTTGTCTCCGCATTGTTGCTTTGTTGTTGCTTGTGGTTGACTCGTAATAATGTTGATGTTTTGGTGTTGTCTTGGGTACCGCCGAATGGCCCAAGTTATATTGTTATTGATGATGTTGCTTTGCTGTTGGTTTGTCGTTGTTGATGTCGCCTGAGTGGCAATTTTAGTTGCTGATGTCGCCTGAGTGGCAATTTTAGTTGTTGATGTCGCCTGAGTGGCAATTTTAGTTGTTGATGTCGCCTGAGTGGCAATTTTAGTCGTTGATGTCGCCTGAGTGGCAATTTTAGTCGTTGATGTCGCCTGAGTGGCAATTTTAGTTGTTGATGTCGCCTGAGTGGCAAAGTTGTTCGTTGATGTTGTTGTCATGTTGCTAAATTATGAGGCTTGTGGTACGACTGTTATGCGCCCGGTGAGTTTCGTTGTGATGATGTGATGATTGATTATTTTGTTATCCTTAAGGGTAGATGAGTGAGGTAGAATGCGAGCTAGTTTATCAGAGTAGCGCAGCGGGCTAGAGAGTGAGTCTGATTATTACTGCTTGAAGTTACCTGGCTGAACAAGTAGGAGGGACGGCTGTAACACCCCAAATTTAATTAGCTATCTAATTGAATTATTTAGTTTAATTAATTGGGAATTATGTGGTGGTAGAAAATAAAATAAATATATGCGAGGTAATTGGACCTATTTATAAGGTGAGGACTAGTATTAATTTAATTTATTTTATTTTAATTAGGAGGTGTTGTCACGAATTAGGTGGTGTGCATGGGGGCCCATGATCCACAAGTGAGCCATGACCCATTAACTAGTCATAGGAGTCGACTCACTTAGGGGTCTTGGGGGTTAATTTCATTTCAATTATTCCACCCAAAAGAAAGAAAAGAAACGTATAGGGAGAGAGTGAGAAGAGGAAAGTCGCGACATTGCAAGAGGAAAAGGAGAGAAATTTCGTGGAGCACTCAAGGAGGAGGAGAGCTTGTTGGTGTCTTGCAATTCCTTGGAGCTTGCCTAGTAATTTCGACTTCTAAGAGGTTAGGGGGCTCTTCTTTTCGTTTTTAATAGTGTATGTGATGAGTATTGTGTAGGGTTAGGTTTTAGAGTGATTATATTGAATGAATTGTGTATTATAATGTTGTTGCTATGCTGAAATTGAATTGTGCAAGAATGTGCTTAATTGGTGTTGAAATGGCTATGTTGCGCAATATGCATGCTAGGGGTTTGATATTATGATCGAATGAATTTTTGGTGGTAAATGTGTTGGTTAGTGTTTGTATTGATAGATGGTATTGGTGATTTAATTTGGTGAATTTTGGTTGAGAGGAACTCAAAAATTTATGGAGCCTTAGGCGCCCTAGGTGTGTGTGTGTTGCTGGAAATTCTGCCACTGTGTTGCCACTGTGTTGCTGTTTCTGTTGCCCTGTGTTGCTGTTTCTGTTGCCCTGTGTTGCTGTTTCTGTTGCCCTGTGTTGCTGTTTCTGTTGCCACTGTGTTGCTGTTTCTGTTGCCACTGTGTTGCTGTTTCTGTGTCACTGTGTTGCCAGTTTTGGCGCTAGGCGCCTTGTGCCAAGGGCGCCAAGGGTCCCAATTTTATGTTGCTTATTTTGCGAAAATTGAGACTGGGTTTTCATGTCCAAGTTAAATGGCTCGTGCAAAACAATCTTTGGAGTCATAGGAGTTGCGGTCTGTCCTGGCCTTAGGCGCCTAGTGCATGGGCGCCAAAAATGCGTGTCACTTTTTGCCAAAATTTTTGTTGGGTTCTCATATTATGAGTATTTGGCTCGTGCAAAATCAATTTCGAAGTAAAATGAGTTTCCATGCGTGTTTTGCCAAGGCGCCCTATGCATGGGCGCCGTGTTCCTGCGCCAGTTTTGCTAGGCGCTCTGCACCAGTTTCCTGCGCCTGTGTCTGGGCGCTAGGCGCCCTGCCCAGTTTTTGCTAGGCGCTCTGCGCCAGTTTTCCTGCGCCTGTGTCTGGGCGCTAGGCGCCCTGCGCCAGTTTTTGCTAGGCGCTCTGCGCCAGTTTTCCCTGCGCCAGTGCCTGGGCGCTAGGCGCCCTGCGCCAGTTTTTGCTGGGCGCCAAAATCAGGATGTTGCCTAAATTTTTCCAAACTTGTTTTTAATGTAACTTTTGACTCGGTTATCCAAATCTAACGGTTCAAAGTGCGTTTCGAAGCTAATTTCGGTGTCTATCCAAATATTCTGTTTTTATGTAAAAATGGGTTATTTTACTGGTGGTTCTGGACTGAAGTTGTTCAAGGTGTCTAATTTCAATTTTTATTCACTTTCCCTATGTCGCGTCAAATCCTAAATTGGCCTAATTGAAATTGGTGTTGGTGTGAGTAGTGGGTTGAGTTGGCGGGTGTATTATGGTGTGATTGGTGAGCAGAGGCTTCAGCCTAATTTTAATTGGTGAGCAGAGGCTTCGGCCTAATTTTAATTGGTGAGCTGATTAATACAGTGGTGAGAATATAAATAAAATGGTGAGTTGAATTAAATGGTGAATTGATTGAATTGTGGTGTGTTGTGATGCATTTCCATAGCATCTCATGAAACATGTGCATTATTGGTGAGCAAAGGCTTCGGCCTAGTTTTATTTGGTGAGCAGAGGCTTCGGCCTAGTTTTATTTGGTGAGCAGAGGCTTCGGCCTAGTTTTATTTGGTGAGCAGAGGCTACGGCCTATTTGTATTTGGTGACGGATCCGACATGCATGTGCCCGTGGAGTTTGGGTTGCATTTCATTGCATAACCATACCTTTTGTATTGTTGATTGGCGATTGTAATTGTGATGTGGTTATTGCCTTTATTGTGAATCGGTTTGTCTGGTTCCCTTTTCCTATGCAGTGCTTAATTCCATATGTTATTAATTATGAAAAGAGACTCACCCTACTGCTTTTATGTTGCTTCTTATGTCGGCAACGTGCAGGTAATAACGAGTGAAGGTTACCTTTACACCTTCATTTGGTAGGAAGTGTCATGCTCTGATACGTAGCACCGGGGGGCGTCTTATGCTTAAGTGTTATTGTCTTTATACTGTTAGACCATTTTTGGTGATGTATTGATTTTGTTTCGAACTTAATTATTATTCCGCTGCTGGTAGTGACTGTATTTAGTTGATGTGAACTAAACGGTTTTTCTTGTTATGGTGCTATGTATCATGTGGTTTTAATTGAACTATGAAAGTTGAAGTTTTTGATTTTAATGGAGTAAGTGTAGCACTCGCTTAAATTGTTTTCAAAAGAAAAAAAAAACTCTGATTTTATTAAATAGTAAAGTTATTAGAAAAGGGGTGTTACAACGGCCGCCCAAGCACTTACCGCCGGTAATCAAAGCAACAGTAATCAGCATATAGATGGCCCTAGTTGTCTAGGTGGCCTTAGAGGGAGAGTGTTGGCGTGGCAGGTAAATTTCGAGGACGAAATATTTTAAGTGGGGGAGAGTTGTAACACCCCAAAAATAATAGAATAAATTATTTTAATTAATTAAAAGAGATTTTGGTGGTAGAGTAATAATATAATTATTAATTATGATTTGTTGAAGTAATTATAAGGTGTTTTAAATAAAATAAGGAGTGGTATTGTATTAGGAGGTGGTGCTGCAAATTAGTTGGGCTTAAGCTGCGGGAAAGCCCGCAATCCAAGCCCAACAACCTAAGCGCATATTTAAGCTAAAATTTTAGGGTTTAGTTCATTTTGCGCAAAAAGAAAAGAAAGTGGCGAATTGAGAGAGAGAGGGAAAGGGAGCCGTGAGGGTGAGAAGAAAGGGGAGAGGAGGCGCGCACATGAGCAAAGGGAAAGGATCGTGTTGCGGTGATCTTTGGAGCTTACGTATACGGAGATAGCGTGTTCGTCATAACCTAAGGTAAGGGTGGGTCTCATCTTCTCTATAATAGGGTTTTATGATGGGGACTAAGTAAGGGTAGGCTCTATGTGTGCCGTTTTATGCATTTCTAGAGATTATTGATGAACCCTAGGCATATGATAACTTGTTATTTGGGAAATTGTGGTTGATGATGATTTTGAGATAAATGTGATAATGTGTGTAACGCCCCAAAATAATTTAATTATTTATTTAATTAAGTTATTTAAGGCTTACAATATTTATTTAATTTAATTAAATAATTCGAGTTTAAGTATTTTATTTTATTTTTATTAGGAGGTGCTGTTACTATTTAAGTGGTGCGAGCAAGGGCCCGTGATCCACAATTAGGCCCGTGGCCCGTTTCTTGGCATTGGAGTCGAATTAGTTGGGGTCTAGGGAGTTAGTGGCAAATTCAACCAAGTGAGAAAAGAAAAGAAAGTAACGTAGAGAGAGTGAGAAGAGAAAGTGCGAAGAGAAGGAGAGAAGAAGAGGAGAAGGGGCGAAGCTCATAGAGAGAGGGAGGGACTCATTGGTGGTTCGCAATTCTTCCTTGGAGCTTGGCTATCAAATTCGAATTTCACAAGGTTAGGGGGTCCTCTTTTTATCTTTAATGGCTTATGCGAATTGTAGTGCCTAGGGTTAGGTTCTAGGATAAATCATATGAATGAAATTGTGTTGTTGATGAGGATTATCATATTGTGTTGCTATTTGTTGAATTATTATGTTGGGAATTTTATGGTTGATGCTTGAATTGTTGCTAAATGTGAATCGAAGACCATATGTTTGATCATATGATTATTTGGTGAAATTGAGAATTTTGGTGACACTCTAGTAATATTCATGTAATTGAGTGTTTTGGTGAATGTAATTTAGTGAAAGAAAGTGAAGGAAATTCTGTTTGGGAACCCCTAGGCGCCTTGGGCGCCATGTGCCTATTGCTGAAAAATTCTGTATTGCGCCTAGTCATGGGCACCAGGCGCCCAGCAGTGTGCTGCGCCTGTTTCCAAAAATTCTGTTGCCCTGTGTTGCACTGCTGTGTTGCCATTCTGTGTTGCTGTCTCTGTTGCCTGTGTTGCTGTCTCTGTTGCCTGCGTTGCTGTCCCTGTTGCCTGTGTTGCCTACTGTGTTCCCTGTGCTGCCAGTTTTGGCACTTGTTGCTTGAGTCATGGGCGCCAAGGGCCCCAAAGTTCTAGTGATAGTTTTGTGAAAATTGTTTTCAGGTTTTTATACTTGGGTAAAATGGCTCATGAAAACTGATTTTGGTCAAGAAAGGAGTTGAGTTGCGAAATTTCACTAGGTGCCTAGTGCATGGGCGCCAAAATTAAAGTTCAGTTTTTGAGAAAATTTTTATTGAGTTTCATGTCCTGAGCATTTGGCTCGTGTAAAATGAATTTCGAAGCAAAATGAGTTGTGTAGCATGTTGGCCTTAGGCGCCTAGTGCTTGGGCGCCATGTTGCTGCTGTTCCCTGGATGTTGCTCTGGGCGCCAGCGCCTATGTGCGCGTGTTGCCTCTTGGGCGCCTAGCGCCTGTGCGCTGTGCGCGCTTGTTCCCCTGGGCGCCTAGCGCCTGTGCGCTGTTGCGCGTGTTGCTCCTGGGCGCCAAGCGCCTATGCGCCTGTGCGCTGTTGCGTGTTGCCTCTCCTGGGCGCCAAGCGCCCATGCGCCAAGCGCTGTGTTGCCCCTGGGCGCCCAGCGCCCATGCGCCTGTTTCCAGAATGTCTAACATTTTTCCTAAACTGTTTTTAACATAACTTTTGACTCGGTTATCCAAATCCAACGGTTCAAAATGCGTTTTGAAGCTAATTTCAGTGCCTATCCAATAGTCTCAATTTTATGCAAAAATAATTTATTTTCACTGGTGTTTCTGGCTGATGGTGTTCAAGTGTCCAAATGGCTATTTTTACCCACTTTCTCTATGTTGTGTCAATGTCCTAAGCTGGTCTATTTGAATTGGTGTTGGTGTGAGTGGTGAAATGAATTGGTGAGTGTGATAGGGTGAGATTGGTGAGCAGAGGCTACGGCCTAATTTTAATGTGGTGAGCTGATTATATACAATGGTGAGATCATGAATTTTAAATGATGAATGGCTTGGACTTGGTGTGTTGTAATGCATTTCCCATAGCATCTCATGGACATATGCATTATTGGTGAGCAGAGGCTACGGCCTAATTTTGATTTGGTGAGCAGAGGCTACGGCCTATTTGTATTGGTGACGGATCCGACATGCATGTACCCGTGGAGTTTGGGTTGCATTACATGCATAAATCATATATTGTGTGGTGCTGTTTGGAAATAAAATATGATGCGATTGTTCCATTATTGTGAATTGGTGTGCCTGACTTCCTTTTTCCTATGCATTGCTTAATTTTCATATGTTATTAATTATGAAAAGAGACTCACCCTACTGCCTTTATGTTGCTTCTTATGTCGGCAACGTGCAGGTAATGATGAGTGAAGGTTTCCTGTATGCCTTCGTCTGGTAGGAAGTGTCACGCTCTGATACGTAGCACCAGGGGGGGGTGTCTTAGGTTTATGCTTTATTTTCTTAAAACTGCTAGACTTCGTTGGTGATGTATTGGTTTTAATTTTGAATTGATTATTATTCCGCTGCTGATGGTGATTGGATTTAGTTGATGCGAGCTAAGCCTTTTTCTTATGGTGTTATGTATCGTGATTTTTATGAAGTAAATGTAGCACTCGCTTGAATTGTTTCAAAAAAAAAAAAAAAAGACTCTGATTTTATTAAAATAAAGTTATTAGAAAGGGGGTGTTACATTAGTGGTATCAGAGCAGTTCGGTCTGTCCGGCCAAGTCGTCTTGTCATAGTGTCTTATGACAAATAGAATTGTTAGATTAGTTCTAAATTTCTGTTTGTGCTGCAGTGATAGTTTGAAATGGCCAGACGGGACGATGCTGCACTTGCTGCTGCCTTGCAGGCTATAGCCGGGGCGATGGGTAATATACCCGGTGCTGTTAATGATGGGACGCGCAATTTGGCTACGTTCCAGAGAGAGAATCCACCTGTCTTTAAGGGCAAGTATAATCCAGATGGTGCTTTGGCATGGCTGAAAGAGATTGAAAGAATATTCCGGGTCATGGATTGTGATGATGCGCAGAAGGTCAGGTATGGTACCCATACGCTGGCAGAGGAAGCTGATGATTGGTGGATGGAGGTGAGGCAGAGATTAGAAACTGCTAATGAAGAGATAACTTGGGCTGTTTTCCGTAGAGAGTTCTTGCGGAAGTATTTTCCTGAAGATGTGAGAGGTAAGAAAGAAATAGAATTCCTTGAGCTGAAGCAAGGAAGCATGTCAGTGACAGAGTATGCTGCCAAGTTCACTGAATTGGCTAAGTTTTATCCCCATTATGCTGATGCTGATTCTGAGTTCTCAAAGTGTATTAAGTTTGAGAATGGGCTGAGGGCTGATATCAAGAAAGCTGTAGGGTACCAGAAGATTCGGGTATTCGCTGATTTGATCGACAGTTGCAGGATATATGAGGATGATAGTAATGCTCACTCCAGGGTCATGAGGGATCTGAGGGGTAAGTTTCAGAACCGGGGAAAACCGTATGAGGCTCCAGCTGGTAAGGGTAAGCAGAGGTATACTGACAATAAGAAAGCAAGTGGGGGAGATGCCCCTGCGAAGGTTGTGTGCTACAGGTGTGGCAAACCGGGTCACAAGAGTTTTGACTGCTCAGATAATAAATGTTTCAAATGCGGTAAAGAGGGTCATGTGGCTGCGAAATGTGAGAAAAGGGATGTGGTGTGTTACAATTGCGGGGAATCAGGTCATATTAGTACTAAGTGTACTAAGCCGAAGAAAGAGAAGTCCCATGGAAAGGTGTTTGCTCTCGCAGGATCAGAGGACACTAATGAGATTCGAGGTACATGTTTTATTAATGGTATTCCTTTGATTGCTATTATTGATACTGGTGCTACGCATTCGTTTATTGCTGCTTTGTGTGCTGAGAAATTGGACCTTGTTTTATCTTCTATGATGAGGGAGATGGTTATTGACACTCCAGCTAAGGGTTCAGTAACTACCTCTCTTGTGTGTGCTAAGTGCCCTCTGTCAATCTTCGGCAGAAATTTTCTAGTTGATCTTATTTGTTTGCCGTTGGGAGGGTTGGATGTCATTCTTGGTATGGACTGGTTAGTATTTAACCATGTGCATATTAATTGTTTCCGGAGATCTGTGAGTTTCCTTCCTCCCGAAGAGGAAGAATCGGTGTTGTTGCCTGCTGGTCATTTGCATAAGGTAATGAAGGAGGGAGTTCATCTGTTTGCTTTGATGGCGTCATTGTCTGCTGAGAATCAGGCAATCATTGAAAGGGTTCAAGTAGTGTGTGAGTTCCCTGAAGTGTTCCCAGATGAGATTCCAAGTGTTCCGCCAGAGAGGGAGGTTGAGTTTGCCATTGATCTTATACCTGGTACTAGGCCTGTGTCTATGGCACCGTACCGAATGTCAGCCTCAGAATTGTCTGAATTGAAAAAGCAATTAGAAGATCTGCTTGAAAGAAATTTGTAAGGCCAAGTGTGTCACCGTGGGGTGCTCCGGTTTGTTAGTGAAAAGAAGGACGGGAGTATGAGACTTTGTGTCGATTATAGGCAATTGAACAAAGTGACAATAAAGAACAGGTATCCGCTTCCCAGAATTGATGATCTGATGGACCAGTTGGTAGGTGCTAAGGTGTTTAGTAAAATCGATTTGAGGTCAGGTTATCACCAGATCAAGGTAAAGGATGAAGACATTCAGAAAACCGCTTTCAGAACGAGATATGGGCACTATGAGTATTCTGTTATGCCGTTTGGGTTACCAATGCGCCGGGTGTGTTTATGGAGTACATGAATCGTACTTTCCATAGTTACTTGGATCGGTTTGTCGTTGTGTTTATTGACGACATTCTGGTGTATTCTAAGACAGAAGAGGAGCATGCAGAACATTTGAGGTTAGTGCTAGAAGTGCTGAAAGAAAAGAAATTGTATGCAAAATTGTCTAAGTGTGAGTTCTGGCTGAATGAAGTAGGTTTCCTTGGTCATATTATCTCTGGTAATGGTATAGCTGTGGACCCAGCCAAGGTTGATGCTGTGTCTCAATGGGAGAGCCCGAAGTCAGTTACAGAAATCAGAAGCTTCTTGGGATTAGCTGGTTATTATAGGAGATTTATTGAAGGTTTCTCGAAGTTGGCACTTCCGTTGACTCAATTGACGTGTAAGGGAAGAGCTTTTGTGTGGGATGCACGCTGTGAGGAGAGCTTCAATGAGTTGAAGAAGAGGTTGACTACATCGCCCGTTTTGACTTTGCCTGTTCCTGATCGACCGTTTGTAGTATATTGCGATGCTTCCAAGATGGGTTTGGGAGGTGTATTGATGCAAGAGGGTAAGGTAGTAGCTTATGCGTCCAGACAGTTGAGGACCCATGAGAAGAACTACCCTACTCATGATTTGGAGCTAGCTGCAATTGTGTTTGTGCTGAAAATTTGGAGGCATTATCTGTATGGTACCAGATTTGAAGTGTTTAGCGACCATAAGAGTCTGAAATACTTGTTTGATCAGAAGGAGCTAAATATGAGACAGAGACGTTGGTTAGAATTGCTGAAGGATTATGATTTCGGCTTGAACTATCACCCCGGCAAAGCTAATGTCGTGGCTGATGCTTTAAGTCGGAAGAGTTTGCATATGTCGGCTATGATGGTGAAAGAGTTAGAATTGATTGAGCAGTTTCGAGACATGAGTCTGGTTTGTGAAGTGACACCGCAGAGTGTCAGATTGGGGATGTTGAAGATTGGAAATGAATTTTTGGTTAGTGTCCGAGAAGCACAAAAGTCAGATGTAAAGTTGGTAGACCTGTTGGTTGTGAATGATCAAGATGTGGATGGAGATTTCAAGTTAGATTCCCAAGGTGTATTGAGATTCAGAGATAGGATCTGCATTCCTGACGATGCTGAGATGAAGAGAATGATTCTTGAGGAGAGCCATAGAAGCAAGTTGAGTATTCATCCCGGGGCTACGAAAATGTACCAAGATTTGAAGAAACTGTTCTGGTGGCCTGGTATGAAGAAGGATGTGGCACAGTTTGTGTATTCTTGTCTGACTTGTCAGAAGTCTAAGATTGAGCATCAGAAGCCTGCGGGGTTGATGCAACCATTGGAGATTCCGGAATGGAAATGGGATAGCATTTCCATGGATTTTGTAACTGGTTTGCCAAATACAGTGAGAGGGTTTGATGCTATATGGGTGGTTGTGGACAGGTTGTCTAAGTCTGCTCATTTCTTACCAATTAATATGACTTATCCAGTTCCAAAGTTGGCAGAAATCTACATCAAGACTATTGTGAAGTTGCATGGCGTTCCGCTTAGTATTGTGTCTGATAGAGATCCAAGATTCACCTCTGAATTTTGGAAGAGTTTGCAGGAAGCTTTGGGTTCTAAGTTGAGGTTGAGCTCCGCTTATCATCCGCAGACAGATGGTCAGACGGAGAGGACTATTCAGTCGTTAGAGGACTTGTTGAGGGCATGTGTTCTTGAGCAGGGAGGTTCATGGGATTCTCATCTTTCGTTGATAGAATTCACCTATAACAACAGTTTTCACTCTAGTATTGGTATGGCACCGTTTGAGGCATTGTATGGTCGGAGATGTAGGACTCCGTTGTGTTGGTATGAATCTGGGGAGAGTGCAGTGTTGGGGCCTGAATTGTGCGAGAAACAACTGAGAAGGTAAAATTAATCCGTGAGAAGATGAAAGCGTCGCAGAGTCGACAAAAGAGCTATCATGATAAGAGAAGGAAGGATTTAGAGTTTCAGGCCGGTGATCATGTGTTTCCTGAGAGTCACTCCGGTGACTGGTGTTGGGCGTGCCTTGAAATCTAAGAAGTTACTCCCCGTTTCATTGGTCCGTATCAGATTACGGAGAGGGTGGGAAGTGTTGCCTATAGGGTGGCTTTGCCGCCTAATCTTTCGAACTTGCATGACGTGTTTCACGTGTCACAACTTCGAAAGTATGTTCCGGACCCGTCTCATGTGATTCAGATGGACGAAGTAGAGGTACGGGATAATCTCACGGTTGAGACTATGCCTGTGCGGATTGAAGATAGAGAAGTAAAGATTCTGAGAGGGAAGGAAATTCCGTTGGTGAAGGTGGTGTGGTTGGGAGCTGCTGGTGAGAGTATGACTTGGGAGCTGGAGAGCAGGATGCGGGAAGCATATCCGGAGTTGTTTGATTCAGGTAATTTCGAGGACGAAATATTCTAAGTGGGGGAGAGTTGTAACGCCCCAAAATAATTTAATTATTTATTTAATTAAATTATTTAAGGCTTACAATATTTATTTAATTTAATTAAATAATTCGAGTTTAAGTATTTTATTTTATTTTATTAGGAGGTGCTGTTACTATTTAAGTGGTGCGAGCAAGGGCCCGTGATCCACAATTAGGCCCGTGGCCCATTTCTTGGCATTGGAGTCGAATTAGTTGGGGTCTAGGGAGTTAGTGGCAAATTCACCAAGTGAGAAAAGAAAAGAAAGTAACGTAAGAGAGTGAGAAGAGAAAGTGCGAAGAGAAGGAGAGAAGAAGAGGAGAAGGGGCGAAGCTCATAGAGAGAGGGAGGGACTCATTGGTGGTTCGCAATTCTTCCTTGGAGCTTGGCTATCAAATTCGAATTTCACAAGGTTAGGGGGTCCTCTTTTTATCTTTAATGGCTTATGCGAATTGTAGTGCCTAGGGTTAGGTTCTAGGATAAATCATATGAATGAAATTGTGTTGTTGATGAGGATTATCATATTGTGTTGCTATTTGTTGAATTATTATGTTGGGAATTTTATGGTTGATGCTTGAATTGTTGCTAAATGTGAATCGAAGACCATATGTTTGATCATATGATTATTTGGTGAAATTGAGAATTTTGGTGACACTCTAGTAATATTCATGTAATTGAGTGTTTTGGTGAATGTAATTTAGTGAAAGAAAGTGAAGGAAATTCTGTTTGGGAACCCCTAGGCGCCTTGGGCGCCATGTGCCTATTGCTGAAAAATTCTGTATTGCGCCTAGTCATGGGCACCAGGCGCCCAGCAGTGTGCTGCGCCTGTTTCCAAAAATTCTGTTGCCCTGTGTTGCACTGCTGTGTTGCCATTCTGTGTTGCTGTCTCTGTTGCCTGTGTTGCTGTCTCTGTTGCCTGCGTTGCTGTCCCTGTTGCCTGTGTTGCCTACTGTGTTCCCTGTGCTGCCAGTTTTGGCACTTGTTGCTTGAGTCATGGGCGCCAAGGGCCCCAAAGTTCTAGTGATAGTTTTGTGAAAATTGGTTTCAGGTTTTTATACTTGGGTAAAATGGCTCATGAAAACTGATTTTGGTCAAGAAAGGAGTTGAGTTGCGAAATTTCACTAGGTGCCTAGTGCATGGGCGCCAAAATTAAAGTTCAGTTTTTGAGAAAATTTTTATTGAGTTATCATGTCCTGAGCATTTGGCTCGTGTAAAATGAATTTCGAAGCAAAATGAGTTGTGTAGCATGTTGGCCTTAGGCGCCTAGTGCTTGGGCGCCATGTTGCTGCTGTTCCCTGGATGTTGCCTCTGGGCGCCAGCGCCTATGTGCGCGTGTTGCCTCTTGGGCGCCTAGCGCCTGTGCGCTGATGCGCGCTTGTTCCCCTGGGCGCCTAGCGCCTGTGCGCTGTTGCGCGTGTTGCTCCTGGGCGCCAAGCGCCTATGCGCCTGTGCGCTGTTGCGTGTTGCCTCTCCTGGGCGCCAAGCGCCCATGCGCCAAGCGCTGTGTTGCCCCTGGGCGCCCAGCGCCCATGCGCCTGTTTCCAGAATGTCTAACATTTTTCCTAAACTGTTTTTAACATAACTTTTGACTCGGTTATCCAAATCCAACGGTTCAAAATGCGTTTTGAAGCTAATTTCAGTGCCTATCCAATAGTCTCAATTTTATGCAAAAATAATTTATTTTCACTGGTGTTTCTGGCTGATGGTGTTCAAGTGTCCAAATGGCTATTTTTACCCACTTTCTCTATGTTGTGTCAATGTCCTAAGCTGGTCTATTTGAATTGGTGTTGGTGTGAGTGGTGAAATGAATTGGAGAGCGTGATAGGGTGAGATTGGTGAGCAGAGGCTACGGCCTAATTTTAATGTGGTGAGCTGATTTATATACAATGGTGAGATCATGAATTTTAAATGATGAATGGCTTGGACTTGGTGTGTTGTAATGCATTTCCCATAGCATCTCATGGACATATGCATTATTGGTGAGCAGAGGCTACGGCCTAATTTTGATTTGGTGAGCAGAGGCTACGGCCTATTTGTATTGGTGACGGATCCGACATGCATGTACCCGTGGAGTTTGGGTTGCATTACATGCATAAATCATATATTGTGTGGTGCTGTTTGGAAATAAAATATTGATGCGATTGTTCCATTATTGTGAATTGGTGTGCCTGACTTCCTTTTTCCTATGCATTGCTTAATTTTCATATGTTATTAATTATGAAAAGAGACTCACCCTACTGCCTTTATGTTGCTTCTTATGTCGGCAACGTGCAGGTAATGATGAGTGAAGGTTTCCTGTATGCCTTCGTCTGGTAGGAAGTGTCACGCTCTGATACGTAGCACCAGGGGGGGTGTCTTAGGTTTATGCTTTATTTTCTTAAAACTGCTAGACTTCGTTGGTGATGTATTGGTTTTAATTTTGAATTGATTATTATTCCGCTGCTGATGGTGATTGGATTTAGTTGATGCGAGCTAAGCCTTTTTCTTATGGTGTTATGTATCGTGATTTTTATGAAGTAAATGTAGCACTCGCTTGAATTGTTATCAAAAAAAAAAAAAAAAAGACTCTGATTTTATTAAAATTAAAGTTATTAGAAAGGGGGTGTTACAATGTGTATGTTCAAGGTGATTGGACGCGTTTTGATGATGATTTGGTTGTGTTAGATGGTGTTCATATGCAATTGGTGATGATCAGTATGTTTGAGAATGGTTTGATTATGTTTGATGATGTTTTGGTGATTTGTGGGTGTTTAGAGCAAGAATTCTGGTTGCTGGGAGTGTTCTGGGCGCCAGGCGCCCTTGCTGGGCGCTGAGCGCCCGTGTGTGTTGCTGTCTGTGGAGCGCTGGGCGCTGGGTGCCAGCGCTGGGCGCTGAGCGCCCGTGTGTGTGAGTGTGTGCGTTGCGCTGGGCGCTGGGTGCCAGCGCTGGGCGCTGAGCGCCCGTGTGGGTGTGTTGCGTGTGGGTGTGTTGCGTTTTGCTGGGAGCTGGGCGCCAGGTGCCTGGGCGCTGGGCGCCCATGGCGCCAGTTTTTCAGGATGTTCCCAAATGTTTTCGAAAACTGTTTTCGCTATATCTTTTGACTCGGACATCCGTTTTGAACGATTCAAAAAGCGTTGTGAAGCATTTTCAGTTGTCTATCTATGTGTTCAATTTTTAAGAATAAAAACTTATAATTTCAGAAGGTTGCTGGGCGCCCAAGTGGCTGTCCCCGGTGGTCGTTGCTGTGACATTGAAAAATCGTTTTGGTGCCTTTAAAAATCCCCCTTTGCGTATGACCACGGTTTTAACGAAGTAATGTCAAAAATGATGATTTTGACGATGATGCCCCTAGTGGCTAGTTAAATGACTGTTTTGCCCTTCGTGGCTATTATTATCTATAATGACGTGTAAATGACGATGATGCCCTTGGTGGCTAGTAAATGACGTTTTTGCCCTCAGTGGCTATTGTTTGAGCTGATGATATTCATGTATAAGTGACGATGAAAACCCAGTGACGTTTGAGGCCCGAAAGGCTAAGTGATGTTAAGGCCTAAAAGGCTAAGTGATGTTGTTGTTGTGTAAATTGTGAATTGACAGGTGCTGTGCCTCTTATTTGGCAAACCGTAAGTGACGAGTCACCCAGTTGACTGTGATTTGGTGTATTTGAGTATTTGTGTGTTTGTGAGTGGTGCATGTCATAGTGTCTCATGCCCCATATGCATAAACCCAGTGACGTTTTGAGGCCCAAGTGGCTATGTGACGATGAGGCCTTAATGGCTAAGCGACGTTTGTGAAAAGGTACCTCATGCATATGCCCGCGTGGGTTGCATTTCATACTCCTGCATGACATTGTGACGACTGGTTGTGCCGAGTAACTTGATGATGGAATTGACTGTTTTATCCTTGATGATTGACTTGACGTTTCATGGTGTGGTAGATATAGTGTCGTAACTCTAGTTTAGTGCTTATCATATGCTTTATTATATGGTTAGATGAACTCACCCCTTCTGTTTGAATGTTACCCCTATGCGGTAACGTGAAGGTGAGCTCCAGTGAAGGCTTAGGCATCTTCACTAGCTGAGTCGGGTCGTCTGCTCTGATTATGTAACACTTGGGGGAAAATAGAACGTTGTTTTAGTTTATTCAAGACTGTGTATAATTGTTGGATTTTCCGCTGTGAAATTGTATTTTTAATTTACAATGACGTTTTGTAAGTATTATAAGACTGTTTTCGAAAAGCGAGTAATTTGGCGCGTGATGTTTAACGAAGTAAGTGTGACATCCCATGTGGTGTAATTAAAATTTGAAAACTCTGATATTTTACCAATTAAATTAACGGGTAGAAAAGGGTGTTACAGCTACACTTACTCCATTAATCAACAACTTCAAATTTGCATAGTTCGGCTAAAAGCCACAAGATACATAGCACCATAAAATACCGGTTTAGTTCGCTTCAACGAAATACAATCACTACCACAGCGGAATAATAATAAGTTCGAAAACAAGTCCAATACATCACCAATAACAGTCTAACAGTATAAATAAAACAACACATAAACATAAGACGCCCCCCGGTGCTACGTATCAGAGCATGATACACTCTACCAGACGAAGGCATAAGGGTAACCTTCACTCGCTAATACCTGCACGTTGCCGACATAAGAAGCAACATAAAAGCAGTAGGGTGAGTCTCTTTTCATAATTAATAACATATGGAATAAGCACTGCATAGGAAAAGTAACTAGGCACACCGATTCACAACAATGGCAGCAACCACATCAAAATTACAATATCCAAACATCGTTACAAAATATATGGTTATGCATGAAATGCAACCCAAACTCCACGGGCACATGCATGTCGGATCCGTCACCAAATACAATTAGGCCGAAGCCTCTGCTCACCAAATAAAATTAGGCCGAAGCCTCTGCTCACCGATAATGCACATGGTTCATGAGACGCCATGACAATGCACCACAACACACCACACAACTCACCAATTCACCATTAAATCAACTCACCATATAAACTCACCGATAAACTCACCAAATATCACACCAAATAAACTCACCAAATATCTCACCAAATAAACTCACCAATAAATCAGTACCAATTTAATTAAATCGTTTTAGGACATTGACACGGGATAGGAGAAAGTGAATAAAAATGGCAATTAGACACCTTGAACAACTTCAGTCCAGAACCATCAGAAAAATAATCCATTTTTGCATAAAACCAGAACATTTGGATAGACACTGAAATTAGCTTCGAAACGCATTTTGAACCGTCCAATTTGGATAACCGAGTCAAAAGTTATGATTGAAACAAAATCGGGAAAATACTTAGACATTCTGGAACTGGCGCATAGGCGCTGGGCGCCCAGGAGCAGCAACACTGGCCTGGCGCACTGGCGCAGGAACTGGCGCAGGGGAACACGGCGCCCAGGCACTAGGCGCCTAAGGCCAACACGGAAAACAGCTCAATTGACTCCAAAATTAATTTTGCACGAGCCAATTACTCAGAATAGGGGAACCCAGCAAAAATTTTGGCAAAATAGGAGATGCAACATTGGCGCCCATGGACTAGGCGCCTAAGGAAAACACGAGATACAACTCTTTTGATGGCCAAAATCATTTTACACGAGCCATTTAACTTGGACATGAAAACCAAAAGCCAAAATTGGCAAAACAATTACCAGAAAATTGGGGCCCTTGGCGCCCATGGCACAAGGCGCCTAGCGCCAGAACTGAAAACACGGAGAGACAGGCGCCCAGGAGGGCGCCCAGCGCCTGGGACCGCAGCAGAACACAACAGGCGCAGCACAGCTCATGGCGCCCAGCAGCAGGGCGCCTAGGAGCAGAATTCCAGCAACACAAGCAACACTCTAGGGCGCCTAAGGCTTCTACACTTTTTGAGTTCCTCTCAACAAAAAATCACCAAATTAAATCACCAATGCCAATCACTTAAATGAACAATAGCCATCACATTTTCCACCAAAAATTCATTCAATCATAACACCAAACAATGGGCATGCACAATTCCTATTGTGTACAATTCAACACCAATCGAACATATCTTTGCACAATTAAAATTCAGCATAGCAACAACATCAAAACATACCAATCATTCATGGAAATCACCCTAGAACCTAACCCTAGACAACACCTATCAAATAAGTTATTAACAATGGAAAGAAGAACCCCCTAACCTTAGAAAATGAAGAACCCAAGCCAAGCTCCAAGCAACCACCAAGAACCACCACTAGCTTCCTCCTTTCTTGGTGCCTCCACGATTTCTCCCTCTCCTCCCTTGCTGGCCGTCGCACACTCCTTTCTTTCTTCTCTCTCTCTATTCTTTTCTTTTCTTTTGTTTTGGGTGGAAAAAAATGAGCACTTACCCAAATTTTAGCCTTTTATATACTCACTTAACTCATGGGCTCTTGAATCACGGGCCTCCTTCCACTACCCAATTTAATTACTAAAACCATATTATTACTTATACCACTCACATCCTATTTAATTAATCCTAAACCCAATAAGGCCCACATATATCGTTCTATTCTTCTATCACCTAAAACCTCCAATTAATTAACAAATAAATAATTACTCAAACAAATAAACACATAAATAACTAAATAAATATTATTCCTATCACATAACCTCATATAATTAATTACACAACCAAATAAATATTTTTGGGGTGTTACAACTCTCCCCCACTTAAAAGAATTTCGTCCTCGATATTTACCTGCCAAAGCCAACATTCCTCCGCTACCCACTACCTCCATCTAGGCAACTAGTGCTATCTCTCATGCTGATTACTATTGCTTTGATTACCGGTGGTAAGTGCTTGGGCGGCCGCCCCTCCTACTTGTTCAGCTAGGTAACTTCAAGCAGTAATAATCAGGCTCACTCTCTACTCTGCTATGCTACTCCGATAGACTAACTTACATCCTACCTTACTCATCTACCCTTATGGGTACGCACACTAACAGCCTGCTAATGGTTTGGTTTCTATGACAACATCATTAAGATCGACAACACACGGTATATCACAATAGTTAATATTATTACAACAACGCATAGCATCAACACAGTTAAACTCCAGGATCACCTATCCCTTTTTAACAATGGACATAGGCCCACAAAACAAGTCAGCAATACTAACAACAAAACCATGTGGGCCATACGGCGGTACCCACGACAGAACAACAACACAACTTGGGCCATTCGGCGATACCCAAGACAAAACAACAATGTGGGCCATTCGGCGATACCCACGACAACAACAACATAACTAGTAATAACATCATCAATAGTAAACAATATCAGGGCTAGCAACCTAGTCACAACAATCGGGCACTAAGGCACCGGCAACAGTTAACAATCGAAATAGGCACAACTCATAAAAATAGGGGCAGCGCATAAGTTACGAACAGTAACAGTACTTTTCGGTACAGTGAAAGTAATTTTTAAAGACAGCAACAATGATTTTTCAGGAAACAACAACAATTATCTTAGGAGGACAGCAGCAGTAGTTTCCAGAAAACAGTGACATTTATTTTCCTGAAAAACAGCCAATATAGTTTTCAGAAAACAGTAGCAATATTTTTCAGAAACAGCATCAATAATTTCCAGAAAAACAGCAACAAAAGCAAAAACAACGACAACAATAGCGTCAACATAGAAGTAAAAACATGCTACAGCAAAAGTATTTACATAAAACTACACATCAACCGAACCAAATTAGTTTAAGCATTCATATGAACGTCTAGCAACAAAACTAACTTTAGGAAAACATATATCCATCCTCGGAGACATTATCATTTTAATATTTTCAAAACTACTAAGGAAGAAGCAACCAAAAGGAAATTTATCATAAAGACTCAAGCGCACAATATCAAGCTTCACGTGGTACATACTGGATTAGAAATATAACTACTAACACAAAATCATGAAGACTCGGTACAGGCGATTTCTATTCATAGTTAAAGGCACATATACGAAATGTACAACCACACACATGCACAAAATACTTATTTAGAATTTTTCGACACGGAAAATAAGGCACGTTATAGGAATTGATTTTCTCGTTAGCTTAACCAGTTTGAATAAGGTATCCTCAAGAACATATGACAGTAAAAGCTAACTCAAGGAAGTGCATAAACAGTGCCAGTGCACAATTTAAATGTTTAAGGTCTCTCAAAATCACGTGGCACCAATTATAAAGAGTGCAACAGCTAAAAACAAAATCAGGGAAAATTCAGCGTAGGAAATTACAGCTCACGGTCACGAAAAGTTCGCAAAGGTTCGGAGTTGGAAACATCACATGTTGAGAGGGAAATTAAGCAAAAGGACAAATAGAGTAAAATACATGGGATACTAACAACAACATAAAATATAGTCCACTTTTCAAAATCATCTCACGGGTTGTAGAAATAGGAGAAGACAATAGTTGTAGCTTTCAAACCAAAGTTATAAGTCAAGGGAATGGAAACTTAACATTTTTAAGCGGGGACGTCATTACTCAGAGTGATCGAAACATTATTGCATGTTATCAACATAGTAACAACTTAAATAATCAGCAAAACCATTTTACAATACAATTAGCCTTAACATCAAGACACACCACAAAAGAGTTTCACGTAAGGCTTAGTGTTGATTAATTAAAATAGTTTAAGCAAATCAAAACACACGTGAGTATTAACAACAATCACATCGTTGGAAGCACACAAGCACATCAATTACACATTCAAAACTTGGGTCGCCAAATCACGGTGTAAATCATTGGGGACCACACTAATGAAGTCAAGATTCACACAACCGGAAAGTTAACAATAAGAACCAAAAACAGAAAAAAAAAACAGGGTTCACACACAAATACGATACAACACACAATAAATAAAATCAGAGTTCTCACAACAAGAAGGTTAAAAATCAACCAAAACAACAGCACATGATTCACACCTAGGAACACAACAAAACATATAACACTAGTAGGGACATCTCCCCCACTAGTTCACCTACCATTGGCAACTTTTGGTGTACCTGCAACACAACAATGGTCAGCACTAAAAAGACAACAGTTGGTCGTTAACCGACGCAACGACTCGACGACTTGGCCGGACAGACCAACCATTGCTCTGATACCACTAATGTAACACCCCTTTCCAGTAACCTTACTATTTAATAAAATCAGAGTTTATTTTTTTTTTTTTGAAAACAATATAAGAGAGTGCTACACTTACTCCATTAATCAACAACTTCAAATTTGCATAGTTCGGCTAAAAGCCACAAGATACATAGCACCATAAAATACCGGTTTAGTTCGCTTCAACGAAATACAATCACTACCACAGCGGAATAATAATAAGTTCGAAAACAAGTCCAATACATCACCAATAACAGTCTAACAGTATAAATAAAACAACACATAAACATA
Organism: Astragalus membranaceus; assembly: GCA_039519185.1. NCBI lineage: Eukaryota > Viridiplantae > Streptophyta > Magnoliopsida > Fabales > Fabaceae > Astragalus > Astragalus membranaceus. Next base: position 87,096,910 of record CM076848.1, on the reverse strand, counting down.
AGACGCCCCCCGGTGCTACGTATCAGAGCATGACACACTCTACCAGACGAAGGCATAAGGGTAACCTTCACTTGTAACGCCCCAAAATAATTTAATTATTTATTTAATTAAGTTATTTAAGGCTTACAATATTTATTTAATTTAATTAAATAATTCGAATTTAATTATTTATTTTATTTTATTTTATTAGGAGGTGTTGTCACTATTTAGGTGGTGCGAGCAAGGGCCCGTGATCCACAATCAGGCCCGTGGCCCATTTCTTTGGCATAGGAGTCGACTCTTTGGGGTCTAGGGAGTTTAGTTGCAATTCACTCAAGTGGGGAAAAAGAAAGAAAAAGTAACGTAAGAGAGAGTGAGAAGAGAAAAGTTGTGAAGAGAAGGAGAGAAGAAGAGGAGAAGGCGAAGCACATAGAGAAGAGGAGGAGGCTCATTGGTGGCTTGCATTCTTCCCTTGGAGCTTGGCTAGCAATTCGACTTCCATAAGGTTAGGGGGTCCTCTTTTGTTCTTAATACTATGCGAATTGGGAATTGCTTAGGGTTAGGGGCCTAGGTTAGTTCCATGATTGAATTGTGTTGTTGATGAGGAATTATAATATTGTGATGCTTGTTGTTGAATTATTATGTTGAGAATTTTATGATTGATGCTTGAGTTGTGGCCAAATGCGAATTGAATACCCTATGTTTGATCATATGTCTCATTGATGCTTATTTGGTGAAATTGGGGATCATGGTGACACTTTAATTATATATATATATATATATATATATATTATATATATAGGATGTTGGTGATTTTAATTGATAATTGAAAGTGGAAAAATTCTGTTTGGGAGCCCCTAGGCGCCTTGGGCGCCATATGCATATGCTGAAAAAATTCTGTGTTGCGCCTAGTCATGGGCGCCAGGCGCCCAGCAGTGTGCTGCGCCTGTTTCCAAAATTCTGTTGCCCTGTTGCCATTCTTGTCACTGTGTGCTGTGCCTGTTGCCTGTGTTGCCATTCTGTGTTGCTGTGCCTGTTGCCTGTGTTGCCATTCTGTGTTCCTGTGCTGCCAGTTTTGGCACTGTTGCTTGTGTCATGGGCGCCAAGGGCCCCAAAGTCCGGTGATAGTTTTGTGAAAATTGTTTTCAGGTTTTTATACTCAGGTAAAATGGCTCATGAAAAATGATTTTGGCAACAAAGGAGTTGAGTTGCGTATTTTCACTAGGTGCCTAGTGCATGGGCGCCAAAAATAATGTTCAGTTTTTGATAAAATTTTTATTGGGTTTTCATGTCCTGAGCATTTGGCTCGTGTAAAATTAATTTCGAAGAAAAATGAGTTTTGTTGCAAGTTGGTCTTAGGCGCCTAGTGCCTGGGCGCCGTGTTGCTGTGCTGGCGCAATGCGCCTGTGCGTGTTGTTCCCCTGGGCGCCTAGCGCCTGTGCGCTGTTGCGCGTGTTGTTCCCCTGGGCGCCTAGCGCCTGTGCGCTGTTGCGCGTGTTGTTCCTGGGCGCCAAGCGCCCATGCGCCTGTGCGTGTTGCCTCTCCTGGGCGCCAAGCGCCCATGCGCCAAGCGCTGTGTTGCCCCTGGGCGCCCAGCGCCCATGCGCCAGTTTCCAGGATGTCTAAACATTTTTCCTAAATTGTTTTTAATGTAACTTTTGACTCGGTTATCCAAATTCAACGGTTCAAAATGCGTTTTGAAGCTAATTTCAGTGCCTATCCAATAGTCTCAATTTTATGCAAAAATAAATTATTTTTACTGGTGTTTCTGGCTGATGGTGTTCAAGTGTCCAAATGGCTATTTTTCCACTTTCCCTATGTCGTGTCAATGTCCTAAGTTGGTCTATTTGAATTGGTGTTGGTGTGGGTGGTGAGCTGAATTGGTGAGTGATGATGAGGTGAGATTGGTGAGCAGAGGCTTCGGCCTAATTTTAATTTGGTGAGTTAATTAATGCACTATGGTGAGATAGAATTTAAAATGTGAAATTGATTGATTTGGTGTGTTGTGATGCATTCTCCATAACACCCATGAAGCATGTGCATTATTGGTGAGCAGAGGCTACGGCCTAATTTTATTTGGTGAGCAGAGGCTACGGCCTATTTGTATTTGGTGACGGATCCGACATGCATGTACCCGTGGAGTTTGGGTTGCATTACATGCATAATCATATATTGTGTAGTGCTGTTTGGAATATAGAATGTTGATGTGATTGTTCCATTGTTGTGAATTGGTGTGCCTGGTTTCCTTTTTCCTATGCATTGCTTAATTTCCATATGTTATTAATTATGAAAAGAGACTCACCCTACTGCCTTTATGTTGCTTCTTATGTCGGCAACGTGCAGGTAATAACGAGTGAAGGATTCCTTTATGCCTTCGTCTGGTAGGAAGTGTCACGCTCTGATACGTAGCACCAGGGGGGGGTCCTATGTTTATGCTTTATTTTCTAAAACTGTAGATTTGTTGGTGATGTATTGGTTTTAATTTTGAACTCTTTATTATTCCGCTGCTGATGGTGATTGGTTTTAGTGATGCGAACTAAACATTCCTTACGGTGTTATGTATCTTGATATTTATGGAGTAAATGTAGCACTCGCTTGAATTGTTTTCAAAAAAAAAAAAGAGACTCTGATTTTATTTAAAAGTAAAGTTATTAGAAAAGGGGTGTTACATTAGTGGTATCAGAGCAGTTCGGTCTGTCCGGCCGGTAGTCGAGTCGTCGTGTTGAGTAACATTGAGTTTGTTACTCGTTTCTGAATTTTGTTTCTGTTGCAGTGCTAGAATGGCCAGACGGGACGATGCTGCACTTGCTGCTGCCTTGCAGGCTATAGCCGGGGCGATGGGTAATATACCCGGTGCTGTTAATGATGGGACGCGCAATTTGGCTACGTTCCAGAGAGAGAACCCACCTGTCTTTAAGGGCAAGTATAATCCAGATGGTGCTCTGGCATGGCTGAAAGAGATTGAAAGGATATTTCGGGTCATGGATTGTGATGATGCGCAGAAGGTCAGGTATGGTACCCATACGCTGGCAGAGGAAGCTGATGATTGGTGGATGGAGGTGAGGCAGAGATTAGAAACTGCTAATGAAGAGATAACTTGGGCTGTTTTCCGTAGAGAGTTCTTGCGGAAGTATTTTCCTGAAGATGTGAGAGGTAAGAAAGAAATAGAATTCCTTGAGCTGAAGCAAGGAAGCATGTCAGTGACAGAGTATGCTGCCAAGTTCACTGAATTGGCTAAGTTTTATCCCCATTATGCTGATGCTGATTCTGAGTTCTCAAAGTGTATTAAGTTTGAGAATGGACTGAGGGCTGATATCAAGAAAGCTGTAGGGTACCAGAAGATTCGGGTATTCGCTGATTTGATCGACAGTTGCAGGATATATGAGGATGATAGTAATGCTCATTCTAAGGTCATGAGGGATCTGAGAGGTAAATTTCAGAATCGGGGTAAGCCATATGAGGTTCCAGCTGGTAAGGTAAGCAGAGGTATGCTGATAATAAGAAAACAAGTGGGGGAGATGCCCCTGCGAAGGTTGTGTGCTACAGGTGTGGCAAGCCGGGTCACAAGAGTTTTGACTGCTCAGATAATAAATGTTTCAAGTGCGGTAAAGAGGGTCATGTGGCTGCGAAATGTGAGAAAAGGGATGTGGTGTGCTACAATTGCGGGGAATCAGGTCATATTAGTACTAAGTGTACTAAGCCGAAGAAAGAGAAGTCCCATGGAAAAGTGTTTGCTCTCGCAGGATCAGAGGATACTAATGAGATTAGAGGTACATGTTTTATTAATGGTATTCCTTTGATTGCTATTATTGATACTGGTGCTACGCATTCATTTATTGCTGCTTTGTGTGCTGAGAAATTGGACCTTGTTTTATCTTCTATGATGAGGGAGATGGTTATTGACACTCCAGCTAAGGGTTCAGTAACTACCTCTCTTGTGTGTGCTAAGTGCCCTCTGTCAATCTTCGGCAGAGACTTTCTTGTTGATCTAATTTGTTTGCCGTTGGGAGGGTTGGATGTCATTCTTGGTATGGACTGGTTAGTATTTAACCATGTGCATATTAATTGTTTCCGGAGATCTGTGAGTTTCTTTCCTCCCGAAGAGGAAGAATCAGTGTTGTTGCCTGCTGGTCATTTGCATAAGGTAATGAGGGAAGGAGTTCATCTGTTTGCCTTGATGGCGTCATTGTCTGCTGAGAATCAGGCGATCATTGACAGGGTTCAAGTAGTGTGTGAGTTCCCTGAAGTGTTCCCGGATGAAATTCCAAGTGTTCCGCCAGAGAGGGAGGTTGAGTTTGCCATTGATCTTATACCTGGTACTAGGCCTGTGTCTATGGCACCGTACCGAATGTCAGCCTCAGAGTTGTCTGAATTGAAAAAGCAATTAGAAGATCTGCTTGAGAAGAAATTTGTAAGACCAAGTGTGTCACCGT
>CM076848.1:85695432-85717957 GCA_039519185.1 Astragalus membranaceus | reverse complement strand
GAGAAATTGTTTACACCCCTTTGAGGAAATCGTACTTATTTTTACCTCTACCGAGGAGTACTTTGATTTGGATTAATCAAGTTGGGGAGCAAGTGAGAAATGAAGCTTCGGAAGTGTCTTCGAACGCGGTGCCGAGCCTATGTAGGCGAAAGAGGAGTTTCTCGTGTTGATTCGTAACCAGAGAGTTCGTATCAAGGTAGTAGTGGATCATACTTGGAGATTGATGTGCCAACTTTAGAAAGATTTTCTACACTCATTTCGTTAATTCAAGATTGTTTTCTCGCAAATTTAGACCTTTCTCAGAATGTCGATCCTCGGTTAGTCGGATGAAAGACTTAGCGAAATTTTGAGGACAAAATTCTTTCAAGTTGGGGAGAATGTAACATCCTGAAAATAATTAGTAGAATTATTTGGGTGTTAACCCAATTAAACCAATTTAGTGCTTAACGGGTAAATTTATCGAGTGCTAAAATTATTATTTGTTGTCATCGGATCGTTAACCGGATAATACGGATCAAAGAAATTTTGGAATCGAAATAGGAGATTTCGATCAATATGGTAATTTGACCGCGTTACAGCTTATATATTAAATAAGTATATATATGTATACGTGTGTGTGTGAGAGGAGAAGAAAAGAATTAATTGAAAGAGAAAGAAAGAAAAGAAAGGAAGCAGCGAGAGAAGAGAAACAGAGAGGAGAAAAGAGAGAAAAGAGAAAGAAGAGGAAAGGGGCATGGAGGAAGAAGAGGAAAAAGGGAGGACTTCGGTTCACCGAAACGACTTCCTTCCAACACGAAAAATGTTCAGCGTTACTTCCTCTTCGTTTTGGCACCAAGATCTTCATCATCAACTCACTCTCTCTCACTTTGCCATTTTCGAATTTAAGAGCAAAATGGAGGTTTTTGTTGTTCAAGCTCAAAGGAAAGCTTTGGATGGTGTTTGGGAGCGAGCTCAAGGTGGATTACGCGAATATTGAAGTCCGATTTGAGGTTTATGAAGAATTAAAGGTTCAAGCTTTGGAAGCGGTTTTGTGTGTTGCCGGAACGTGCAATGATTTCGGGAATTCGGTTTTACGGTCGAAAGATTTCTCGAGGTCGAGTGGGAAGCTTTGGGAGCGGATACGAATGTCGCCGAAGCGTGGAATTGATTCGGGGAGCGTTCGTGCGGTTATGTCAGAAAAGCGTTTTCACGGAAAGTCTCGGTGTTTCGTGATTTTCATCACGATAGGTGAGTTCTACTCACGTTTAGGATTTTACGTTTCGAATTAATTAATTAACTGTTTTATCGCTTTCGCTGGACTGGAATATTTCTGGATATTGTCTGTTTCGGGTTAGGAATCGATCGGAGCGAGTCTCGAATTGTGTCGTGTTGAAATAGAATTTTTGGTGATTTGATTTCGAAAGATTTTGACTTAAAAACCGTTAATTGGAAAATATGTCGTTTTTGATACAATTCGTTTTGATTGAGTTTTTGATTGGATTGATTGATTGTGTGGTTTGTATTGGGTCTATTGTATTGGTTGTCAAATCTGTTTTAAATCGGAACGAGAATCGGAATTGAGCGGAATCGCGGTTTTCGCGCGAAACCGCCAAAATCTGCCCTTGACAGACCCCCCTGCTGTCTGTTTGCGCGCCGTTTGCGCGCCACGCGCCACTCGCGCGCCATTTGGCAGAACTTGTTGTCTGTTTGCGCGCCGTTTGCGCGCCACGCGCCACTCGCGCGCCAGTTGGCAGAATTTCAGCAACTATACACTGATTTTGTTTTCGCGATATCTTTTGATTCCGGAACCCGATTGAGGTGTTCTAAGATGCGTTGGAAAGCTTATTCAGAGGCCTAACTGAATATTCTATTTTTAAGGTCAAATGAACTGTTTTTGGAGTCATAAATTGTGTCGAAAAGTGACGAATTAGCATACGAGAGTGAATGTGGTTTTAACTTGTAATGTTCTTTTGAAAAGTAAAACGAACTGTTTTCGATATTTAAAACTCTTTTAAAAGCGGTGTTATGTTAAACTGTCTATAGTACGGTTCACCGGGTATGTAGCGGTAACGCAGTCGGTGCTGTACTGAGTCATAACAGGTTCACCGGGTATGTAGCGGTAACGCAGTCGGTGATCTGTTGAATTGTTTTGTTGTGCGATTCACCGGGTATGTAGCGGTAACGCAGTCGGTGATCTGTTGAATTCTTTTGTTGTGCGATCCACCGGGTATGTAGCGGTAACGCAGTCTGTGTCGTACTGAGTTTGACCTGTGCCGGGTATGTAGCGGGAACGCAGTCGGCAATCGGTTGAAGTTAAACAATAGATTCATCGGGTATGTAGCGGTAACGCAGTCGATGATCTATTATAGGTTAAATGGTGCGGTTCACCGGGTTTGTAGCGGTAACGCAGTCGGTGTCGTGTCAAGTTAACCAAGAATTATAATTGGACCGAGAGTGTTAGTAGGGGTCTCGGTAGAACTCACTGAGATTGTATCTCACTGTTTAAATGTTGTTGATTTACAGAGACACAGGGACAGCGGAAATCCAAGAGGCACGAGTAGGTTGAGCTCGGACTGGATGCTGATAACCTAGCTTTATGTTTAAGCTTATTTCCCTTTTGTTGTCTGTATACTAAAACATTATGTATTTATTGTATATCTTTCTTCCGCTTTCTTGTATGATACTGAATACTATAGATGCTGATGGTGTATGGTCTGAGAACCATATTGTCTTGTTGTAAATAAGACGGTTTGGGTTATATTCAGCGAAAAATTTATAGTGATATTCAGTGTCTAAGCAGGAAATATATCTCTGATGTGTTACTAAGGTGCACCTGGGTATTTTTAGTCAATAGAAATACCGGGGTGTTACACACAATGACAATGATTCTTAGCATATCACTCATCATAACAACCATAAATATCAAACACAATCTCAATCAAACAACAACATAACTCGGTACTTAAAACGGGATTTCGCAAAGCGGCTTGTCGCCAATTTTTGTTCAAAACGCGAGACTCAACCAGAACACATGATAATTTCCCTAGTGAGTATAGAACTCACCTTTTGGCGATGAAAATCGCACCCAACACCGAAGCTTCGCGAACTCGGACGGACGGCGATCCCACGAATCTTCCCGAATCCGCTCCTGCTACTTCCAGCAACAAACCGTCAATTTGCAACGAGCATAGCTAGGTCAATTCGTGACCAAAATCCTTAAAATCAGTGCCCATTGTGTAGAGAATTTTGTCTACTCTCTGATGGAGAAAGATTCACTTGCATGCAACCAGAAGTTTGGGAGATATCCACAAAACAAGAGGACTGCTTCGGAACAGTGACTGATTCTTAATCCGAAAGTTGTGAGCATGATATCTCTCTCATTTCTCAATGAAATCAGGCGGTTCTTGTGCCCAAAATGAAGATCTTTGTGTCTAGTTTCCAGAGGGACAAGAATCACGATCATCGGAGTTGTTCACAGGGAGATACGTCGTAATTACCGAAGGTAGGTAAAACGGGTTTTACCCAGATTCTCTAATTAGCTTGATCAACATCTTCAATCACTTGCCATTTCGAATTTGAGCTTGCACCTTCTGTACCAGCAACATTACAACCTTCAAAACACTTCCAATTCATGAAGTGGGTTCAGATGTACCTCTCTTCTAACTCTAAGTGTACATGCAAGGCATCGAGTGAGCAAAGACTCCATTTCTTCCATGTGGAGCTTGAGTGGCTGAAAATGGTAGAGAGGAGATGAGAATGATTCAGCTTGCATCTGGTACTGATATTGGTATGAGTGGGAAGAGGAGAAGAAATGGAATAGAATGGTGGCTAAATCTTCAACATGCATGAGGGTTTGATGAATTGTTGCTCTCATCCTTTCTCTCCCTCACCTTCGACTTCTCTCCCTCTCCACTCTCTTCTTTCTTTCCATTTCTGATTTTCAATTGTGTTTATGAGAGATGGTTTCAGTTGGAGGGTGTATGGGCTGAGGGTGTTATGGTTTGGAAAAGACCATAATGCCCTTAGTTCATTAACTCAAGGTTTTTAGGTCAAAACCCCCACTAATTCTACGGTTAATTACTCGGCATAAAACTTTCTTGACTCGTCCGTTCCCGAATTCCGAATTATTAATTCCTTCGATTAGCGACTATATAAAGTTCGCTTAAAAATGTTATTTTAAAAAATTAGGGATGTTACAATCACCCCAACTTGAAAGATTTTGTCCGCAAAATCGTCCATGTTACCCCATGAACATTCTCCTGAAGCTTCATGGACCTTCATCCTCCTTCAAGAGTCAAACGCTAACTCCTCTTAGTGGCACTTAAAGAAATTTCACCCCAACTTGGGTTGACCATAGTCAATCCTACCTTCGCACATTAACGATCGAAGGAAATCATGATCGCATCAAAGAGCATAAGAAAAGAAGCAAGATATATTTTTAAAAGCGGTTTTGCTCTTTAGTGTAATCAAGTTTCCGTCCATACTTAATGTAACCTGAACTCTCTACATGATTCTATGATTGAATCGGTTTCAAGAAATAAACGGTAGCCCACAGCTTCTTCGAACCATCACTGATGCCCACCTGTTGTTCAGGTACGGCGTCTGTAGCCCTCTACTCCTGCTGCGCGTTCTAATGAAATGAGAAGGCTAGAAGTGTGGGTTGACGGGGACGCTTCCCCTATGTAACGCCCCAAAATAATTTAATTATTTATTTAATTAAGTTATTTAAGGCTTACAATATTTATTTAATTTAATTAAATAATTCAAGGTTTAATTTATTTTATTTTATTTATTAGGAGGTGTTGTCTCGAATTAGATGGTGCACGGGGCCCATGACCCGCAAGTGAGCCCTTGACCCATTGGATAGTCATAGGAGTCGACTCACTTAGGGGTCTTGGGAGTTAGTTCTCATTTTTACTCAATTGCAAAAGAAAGAAAAAGAAACGTAAAAAGAGAGGAGAAGTGAGAAGAGAAGTCGCGACTTGCAAGAGGAAAAGGGAGAGGGTTTCGTGGAGCACTCAAGGAGGAGGAAGAGCTTGTTGGTGTCTTGCAATTCCTTGGAGCTTTGCTCGGTGGTGCGAATTCTAAGAGGTTAGGGGGTCCTCTTTTTATTTTTAATGGCTTATGCGAATTAGTAGTGCCTAGGGTTAGGGTTTTAGAATGATTTATATGAATGAATTGTGGTGTTGTTGATTCAATTGTAATGTTGTGATATATGATTATGAATTGCCTATGTTGAAATCGCATGATTGATGTTTGAATTGTTGCTAATGTGAATTGTATGCCACGTATTTGAGTATATGACTTGTTGGTGTTTGTTTGGTGAGAATTGAGGATCATGATGATAATTGAATTATATATATATGATTGAGTGTTTTGGTGAACTTAATTTGGTGTTTAAATTTGAAAAATTCTGATTTTGGAAGCTCCTAGGCGCCTCGGGCGCCATATGCCTTGTTGCTGTTTTTCTGTGCCTCAGTCATGGGCGCCAGGCGCCCAGCCAGTGTGCCTGCGCCAGTTTTCCAGTTCTGCGCCACTGTGTTGCTGTCTTGGCGCTAGGCGCCTTGTGTCATGGGCGCCAAGGGTCCCAATGTTCTGGTGATTGTTTTGCAAATTTTGGTTTCTGGTTTTCATATTCAAGTAAAATAGCTCGTGCAACATGATTTTGGTCACCAAAAGTGTTGTGTTCCGTATTTTCACTAGGCGCCTAGTGCATGGGCGCCATGTGCTCTGCGCCAGTTTTGGGTGTTCCTGCGCCAGTTCTGTGTCTGGGCGCTAGGCACCCTGTGCCTGTTGTTCCCTGTGCCTGTCTCACTGTGTTGCCAGTTTTGGCGCTAGGCGCCTTGGCCATGGGCGCCAAGGGCGCCACTGTTGTGTTGATTATTTCCTCAAAATTATTTTTGGGTTTTCATACATAGAATAAATGGCTCGTGTAAAACAATTTTTGGAGTCATAGGAGTTGTGGTTTGTCCTGGCCTTAGGTGCCTAGTCCATGGGCGCCAAAGATGCGTGTCACTTTTTGCCAAAATTTTTGTTGGGTTCTCATATTCTGAGTATTTGGCTCGTACAAAATCAATTTCGAAGCAAAATGAGTTTTCTTGCGTGTTGGCCTTAGGCGCCTAGTGCCTGGGCGCCGTGCTGCTGTTTCTGGGCGCCAGCGCTTATGCGTGTTGCTGTTTCCTGGGCGCCAGCGCCTATGCGCGTGTTGCTGTTCCTGGGCGCCAAGCGCCCATGCGCCAAGCTCCGTGTTGCTCCTGGGCGCCCAGCGCCTGGGCGCCAGTTTCCCGAATGTCTAAGTATTTTTCCGGTTTTGTTTTTAATGTAACTTTTGACTCGGTTATCCAAATTTGACGGTTCAAAATGCGTTTCGAAGCTAATTTCAGTGTCTATCCAAATGTTCTAATTTTATGCAAAAATGGATTATTTTACTGGTGTTTCTGGGCTGAGGTGTTCAAGTGTCTAAATGGCAATTTTTATCCACTTTCCCTATGTCGTGTCAAATCATAAATTGGCCTAATTGAAATTGGTGTTGGTGTGAGTGGTGGGTTGAATTGGTGAGTGTATTATGGTGTGATTGGTGAGCAGAGGCTTCGGCCTAATTTTAATTGGTGAGCTGATTAACACAATGGTGAGAATATGAATAAAAGGGTGAGTTGAATTAAATGGTGAATTGATGAGTTGTGTGATGTGTTGTGAAGCATTTCCATAGCATCTCATGAAACATGTGCATTATTGGTGAGCAGAGGCTTCGGCCTAATTTTATTTTGGTGAGCAGAGGCTACGGCCTATTTGTATTTGGTGACGGATCCGACATGCATGTGCCCGTGGAGTTTGGGTTGCATTTCATGCATAACCATATATTGTGTAGTGCTGCTTGGAAATGTAATGTTGATGTGATTGTTGCCATTGTTGTGAATCGGTGTGCCTAGTTACCTTTTTCCTATGCAGTGCTTATTTCCATATGTTATTAATTATGAAAAGAGACTCACCCTACTGCTTTTATGTTGCTTCTTATGTCGGCAACGTGCAGGTAATAACGAGTGAAGGTTACCCTTAGGCCTTCGTCTGGTAGGAAGTGTCATGCTCTGATACGTAGCACCAGGGGGGGTGTCCTATGATTATTCGTTATTTTCCTTATACTGTTAGATTGTTATTGGTGATGTATTGGTTTTATTTTTCGAACTTACTATTATTCCGCTGCTGGTAGTGACTGAATTTAGTTGATGTGAACTAAACGTTTTTTTTCTTATGGTGCTATGTATCTTGTGGTTTTAACCGAACTATGAATATTGAAGTTGTTGATTTAATGGAGTAAGTGTAGCACTCGCTTAGATTGTTTTCAAAAAAAAAAAAAGAAACTCTGATTTTATTAAATAGTAAGGTTACTAGAAAAGGGGTGTTACATTAGTGGTATCAGAGCAGTTCGGTCTGTCCGGCCAAGTCGTCCTGTCATAGTGTCTTATGACAAATAGAATTGTTAGATTAGTTCTAAATTTCTGTTTGTGCTGCAGTGATAGTTTGAAATGGCTGGGAGAAATGACGCTGCTCTTGCTGCTTCTTTGCAGGCTATGGCTCAGGCTGTTGGGAACCAGCAAGTACAATCCAGATGGTGCTCTAGCCTGGCTGAAAGAGATCAAAAGGATATTCCGTGTCATGGATTGTGACGATGGGCAGAAGGTCAGGTATGGTACCCAAACGCAGGCAGAAGAAGCTGATGACTGGTGGATGGAGGTTAGGCAGAGGTTAGAGACTGCTAATGAGGAGATAACTTGGGCTGTTTTCCGCAGAGAGTTCCTACGGAAATATTTTCCAGAAGATGTGAGGGGAAAGAAAGAAATAGAATTCCTTGAGCTAAAGCAAGGAAGCATGTCAGTGACAGAGTATGCTGCCAAGTTCACTGAATTGGCTAAGTTTTATCCCCACTATGCTGATGCTGATTCTGAATTTTCAAAATGTATAAAGTTTGAGAATGGACTGAGGGCTGATATAAAGAAAGCTATAGGGTACCAGAAGATTCGGGTATTCGCTGATTTGATCGACAGTTGCAGGATATTCGAAGATGATAGTAATGCTCACTCCAAGGTCATGAGAGATCAGAGGGGTAAATTTCAGAACCGGGGTAAGCCATATGAGGTTCAGGCTGGTAAGGGTAAGCAGAGGTATGCTGATAATAAGAAACCAAGTGGGGGAGATGCCCCTGCGAAGGTTGTGTGCTACAGGTGTGGCAAGCCGGGCCATAAGAGTTTTGACTGCTCGGATAATAAATGTTTCAAGTGCGGTAAAGAAGGTCATGTGGCTGCGAAATGTGAAAAAAGGGATGTGGTGTGCTACAACTGTGGGGAGTCAGGTCATATTAGTACCAAGTGTACTAAGCCGAAGAAGGAGAAGTCCTGTGGAAAAGTGTTTGCTCTCGCAGGATCAGAGGATACTAATGAGATTAGAGGTACATGTTTTATTAATGGTATTCCTTTGATTGCTATTATTGATACTGGTGCTACGCATGCATTTATTGCTGCTTTATGTGCTGAGAAATTGGACCTTGCTTTGTCTTCTATGATGAGGGAGATGGTTATTGACACTCCAGCTAAGGGTTCAGTAACTACCTCTCTTGTGTGTGCTAAGTGCCCTCTGTCAATCTTCGGCAGAGATTTCCTTGTTGATCTTATTTGTTTGCCGTTGGGAGGGTTGGATGTCATTCTTGGTATGGACTGGTTAGTAGTTAACCATGTGCATATTAATTGTTTTCGAAAATCTGTGAGTTTCCTTCCTCCCGAAGAAGAAGAATCCGTTTTGTTGCCTGCTGGTCATTTGCATAAGGTAATGAAAGAGGGAGTTCATCTGTTTGCTTTGATGGCGTCATTGTCTGCTGAGAATCAAGCGATCATTGAAGGGGTACAAGTAGTGTGTGAGTTTCCTGAAGTGTTCCCGGATGAAATTCCAAGTGTTCCGCCAGAGAGGGAGGTTGAGTTTGCTATTGATCTTATACCTGGTACGAGGCCTGTGTCTATGGCGCCGTACCGGATGTCAGCCTCAGAGTTGTCTGAATTGAAAAAGCAATTAGAAGATCTACTTGAGAAGAAATTTGTAAGGCCATGTGTGTCACCGTGGGGTGCTCCGGTATTGTTAGTGAAAAAGAAGGATGGGAGTATGAGACTTTGTGTCGATTATAGGCAATTGAACAAGGTGACAATAAAGAACAGGTATCCGCTCCCCAGAATTGATGATTTGATGGACCAGTTGGTAGGTGCTAAAGTGTTTAGCAAAATCGATTTGAGGTCGGGTTATCACCAGATCAAGGTAAAGGATGAAGACATTCAGAAGACCGCTTTCAGAACGAGATATGGGCACTATGAATATTCAGTGATACCGTTTGGTGTTACCAACGCTCCGGGAGTGTTTATGGAGTACATGAATCGTACCTTCCATAATTACTTGGATCGATTTGTAGTTGTGTTTATTGACGACATTCTGGTGTATTCTAAAACAGAAGAGGAGCACGCAGAACATTTGAGGTTAGTACTAGAAGTGTTGAAAGAAAAGAAACTGTATGCAAAGTTGTCTAAGTGTGAATTCTGGCTGAATGAAGTAGGTTTCCTTGGTCATATTATTTCTGGTAATGGTATAGCTATGGACCCAGCCAAGATTGATGCTGTGTTGCAATGGGAGAGCCCGAAGTCAGTTACTGAGATTAGGAGTTTCTTGGGATTAGCTGGTTATTACAGGAGGTTTATTGAAGGTTTCTCGAAGTTGGCACTTCCGTTGACTCAATTGACGTGTAAGGGAAAAGCATTTGTGTGGGATGCTCGCTGTGAGGAGAGCTTCAATGAGTTGCAAAAGAGGTTGACAACATCGCCCGTTTTGACTTTGCTTGTTCCGGATCAACCGTTTGTAGTATACTGTGATGCTTCCAAGATGGGTTTGGGAGGTGTGTTGATGCAAGAAGGTAAGGTAGTAGCTTATGCGTCCAGGCAGTTGAGGACCCATGAGAAGAACTACCCTACTCATGATTTGGAGCTAGCTGCAATTGTGTTTGTGCTGAAGATTTGGAGGCACTATCTGTATGGTACTAGATTTGAGGTGTTTAGTGACCATAAGAGTTTGAAATACTTGTTCGATCAGAAGGAGCTGAATATGAGACAGAGACGCTGGTTAGAGTTGCTGAAGGATTATGATTTCGGCTTGAACTATCACCCCGGCAAAGCCAATGTCGTGGCTGATGCTTTAAGTCGGAAGAGTTTGCATATGTCGGCTATGATGGTGAAAGAGTTAGAACTGATTGAGCAGTTCCGGGATATGAGTCTAGTTTGTGAAGTAACACCGCTGAGTGTCAGATTGGGAATGTTGAAGATTGGCAATGAATTTTTGGTTAGTGTTCGAGAAGCCCAAAAGTCAGATGTAAAGTTGGTAGACTTGTTAGTTGTGAATGATCGAGCTGTGAATGGGGATTTCAAGTTAGATTCCCAAGGTGTATTGAGATTCAGAGATAGGATTTGTATTCCTGATGATGCTGAGATGAAGAAAATGATTCTTGAGGAGAGCCATAGGAGCAAGTTGAGTATTCATCCAGGGGCTACGAAAATGTACCAAGATTTGAAGAAGTTGTTCTGGTGGCCTGGTATGAAGAAGGATGTGGCACAGTTTGTGTATTCTTGTCTGACTTGTCAGAAGTCTAAGATTGAGCATCAGAAGCCTGCGGGGTTGATGCAACCATTGGAGATTCCGGAATGGAAATGGGATAGCATTTCCATGGACTTTGTGACTGGTTTGCCAAATACAGTGAGAGGGTTTGATGCTATATGGGTGGTTGTGGACAGGTTGTCAAAGTCCGCTCATTTCTTACCAATTAATATGACTTATCCAGTTCCAAAGTTGGCAGAGATCTACATCAAGACAATTGTGAAGTTGCATGGCGTTCCGCTTAGTATTGTATCTGATAGAGATCCAAGATTCACTTCTGAATTTTGGAAAAGTTTGCAGGAAGCTTTGGGTTCTAAGTTGAGGTTGAGCTCCGCTTATCATCCACAGACAGATGGTCAGACGGAGAGAACTATTCAGTCGTTAGAGGACTTGTTGAGGGCATGTGTTCTCGAGCAGGGAGGTTCATGGGATTCTCAGCTTCCGTTGATAGAGTTCACCTACAATAACAGTTTTCATTCTAGTATTGGAATGGCACCGTTTGAGGCGTTGTATGGTCGGAGGTGTAGGACTCCGTTATGTTGGTATGAATCTAGAGAGAGTGCAGTGTTGGGGCCTGAGATTGTGCGAGAAACAACTGAGAAGGTAAAATTAATCCGTGAGAAGATGAAAGCGTCGCAGAGTCGACAAAAGAGCTATCATGATAAGAGAAGGAAGGATTTAGAGTTTCAAGCCGGTGATCATGTGTTTCTGAGAGTCACTCCGGTGACTGGTGTTGGGCGTGCCTTGAAATCAAAGAAGTTAACTCCCCGTTTCATTGGTCCGTATCAGATTACGGAGAGGGTGGGAAGTGTTGCCTATAGGGTGGCCTTGCCGCCTAATCTTTCGAACTTGCATGACGTGTTTCACGTGTCACAACTTCGAAAGTATGTTCCGGACCCGTCTCATGTAATTCAGATGGATGAAGTAGAGGTACGGGATAATCTCACGGTGGAGACTATGCCTGTGCGAATTGAAGATAGAGAAGTGAAGATTCTGAGAGGGAAGGAAATTTCTTTGGTGAAAGTGGTTTGGTTAGGAGCTGCTGGTGAAAGTATGACTTGGGAGCTGGAGGGTAAGATGCGAGAAGCATATCCGGAGTTGTTTGATTCAGGTAATTTCGAGGACGAAATATTCTAAGTGGGGGAGAGTTGTAATGCCCCAAAATAATTTAATTATTTATTTAATTAAGTTATTTAAGGCTTACAATATTTATTTAATTTAATTAAATAATTCAAGGTTTAATTTATTTTATTTTATTTATTAGGAGGTGTTGTCTCGAATTAGATGGTGCACGGGGCCCATGACCCGCAAGTGAGCCCTTGACCCATTGGATAGTCATAGGAGTCGACTCACTTAGGGGTCTTGGGAGTTAGTTCTCATTTTTACTCAATTGCAAAAGAAAGAAAAAGAAACGTAAAAAGAGAGGAGAAGTGAGAAGAGAAGTCGCGACTTGCAAGAGGAAAAGGGAGAGGGTTTCGTGGAGCACTCAAGGAGGAGGAAGAGCTTGTTGGTGTCTTGCAATTCCTTGGAGCTTTGCTTGGTGGTGCGAATTCTAAGAGGTTAGCGGGTCCTCTTTTTATTTTTAATGGCTTATGCGAATTAGTAGTGCCTAGGGTTAGGGTTTTAGAATGATTTATATGAATGAATTGTGGTGTTGTTGATTCAATTGTAATGTTGTGATATATGATTATGAATTGCCTATGTTGAAATCGCATGATTGATGTTTGAATTGTTGCTAATGTGAATTGTATGCCACGTATTTGAGTATATGACTTGTTGGTGTTTGTTTGGTGAGAATTGAGGATCATGATGATAATTGAATTATATATATATGATTGAGTGTTTGGTGAACTTAATTTGGTGTTTAAATTTGAAAAATTCTGATTTTGGAAGCTCCTAGGCGCCTTGGGCGCCATATGCCTTGTTGCTGTTTTTCTGTGCCTCAGTCATGGGCGCCAGGCGCCCAGCCAGTGTGCCTGCGCCAGTTTTCCAGTTCTGCGCCACTGTGTTGCTGTCTTGGCGCTAGGCGCCTTGTGTCATGGGCGCCAAGGGTCCCAATGTTCTGGTGATTGTTTTGCAAATTTTGGTTTCTGGTTTTCATATTCAAGTAAAATAGCTCGTGCAAAATGATTTTGGTCACCAAAAGTGTTGTGTTCCGTATTTTCACTAGGCGCCTAGTGCATGAGCGCCATGTGCTTTGCGCCAGTTTTGGGTGTTCCTGCGCCAGTTCTGTGTCTGGGCGCTAGGCGCCCTGTGCCTGTTGTTCCCTGTGCCTGTCTCACTGTGTTGCCAGTTTTGGCGCTAGGCGCCTTGGCCATGGGCGCCAAGGGCGCCACTGTTGTGTTGATTATTTCCTCAAAATTATTTTTGGGTTTTCATACATTGAATAAATGGCTCGTGTAAAACAATTTTTGGAGTCATAGGAGTTGTGGTTTGTCCTGGCCTTAGGTGCCTAGTCCATGGGCGCCAAAGATGCGTGTCACTTTTTGCCAAAATTTTTGTTGGGTTCTCATATTCTGAGTATTTGGCTCGTACAAAATCAATTTCGAAGCAAAATGAGTTTTCTTGCGTGTTGGCCTTAGGCGCCTAGTGCCTGGGCGCCGTGTTGCTGTTTCTGGGCGCCAGCGCTTATGCGTGTTGCTGTTTCCTGGGCGCCAGCGCCTATGCGCGTGTTGCTGTTCCTGGCGCCAAGCGCCCATGCGCCAAGCTACGTGTTGCTCCTGGGCGCCCAGCGCCAGTTTCCCGAATGTCTAAGTATTTTTCCGGTTTTGTTTTTAATGTAACTTTTGACTCGGTTATCCAAATTTGACGGTTCAAAATGCGTTTCGAAGCTAATTTCAGTGTCTATCCAAATGTTCTAACTTTATGCAAAAATGGATTATTTTACTGGTGTTTCTGGGCTGAGGTGTTCAAGTGTCTAAATGGCAATTTTTATCCACTTTCCCTATGTCGTGTCAAATCATAAATTGGCCTAATTGAAATTGGTGTTGGTGTGAGTGGTGGGTTGAATTGGTGAGTGTATTATGGTCTGATTGGTGAGCAGAGGCTTCGGCCTAATTTTAATTGGTGAGCTGATTAACACAATGGTGAGAATATGAATAAAAGGATGAGTTGAATTAAATGGTGAATTGATGAGTTGTGTGATGTGTTGTGAAGCATTTCCATAGCATCTCATGAAACATGTGCATTATTGGTGAGCAGAGGCTTCGGCCTAATTTTTTTTGGTGAGCAGAGGCTACGGCCTATTTGTATTTGGTGACGGATCCGACATGCATGTGCCCGTGGAGTTTGGGTTGCATTTCATGCATAACCATATATTGTGTAGTGCTGCTTGGAAATGTAATGTTGATGTGATTGTTGCCATTGTTGTGAATCGGTGTGCCTAGTTACCTTTTTCCTATGCAGTGCTTATTTCCATATGTTATTAATTATGAAAAGAGACTCACCCTACTGCTTTTATGTTGCTTCTTATGTCGGCAACGTGCAGGTAATAACGAGTGAAGGTTACCCTTAGGCCTTCGTCTGGTAGGAAGTGTCATGCTCTGATACGTAGCACCAGGGGGGTGTCCTATGATTATGCTTTATTTTCCTTATACTGTTAGATTGTTTTTGGTGATGTATTGGTTTTATTTTTCGAACTTACTATTATTCCGCTGCTGGTAGTGACTGAATTTAGTTGATGTGAACTAAACGTTTTTTTTTTATGGTGCTATGTATCTTGTGGTTTTAACCGAACTATGAATATTGAAGTTGTTGATTTAATGGAGTAAGTGTAGCACTCGCTTAGATTGTTTTCAAAAAAAAAAAAAAAGAAACTCTGATTTTATTAAATAGTAAGGTTACTAGAAAAGGGGTGTTACATTAGTGGTATCAGAGCAGTTCGGTCTGTCCGGCCAAGTCGTCCTGTCATAGTGTCTTATGACAAATAGAATTGTTAGATTAGTTCTAAATTTCTGTTTGTGCTGCAGTGATAGTTTGAAATGGCTGGGAGAAACGACGCTGCTCTTGCTGCTTCTTTGCAGGCTATGGCTCAGGCTGTTGGGAACCAGCAAAATGGTGCTGAAAATGCTGGGACTCGCAGTTTAGCCACGTTCCAGAGGGAGAATCCACCTGTTTTTAAGGGCAAGTACAATTCAGATGGTGCTCTAGCCTGGCTAAAAGAGATCGAAAGGATATTCCGTGTCATGGATTGTGACGATGGGCAGAAGGTCAGGTATGGTACCCATACGCTGGCAGAAGAAGCTGTTGACTGGTGGATGGAGGTTAGGCAGAGGTTAGAGACTGCTAATGAGGAGATAACTTGGGCTGTTTTCCGCAGAGAGTTCCTACGGAAATATTTTCCAGAAGATGTGAGGGGAAAGAAAGAAATAGAATTCCTTGAGCTAAAGCAAGGAAGCATGTCAGTGACAGAGTATGCTGCCAAGTTCACTGATGCTATGTATCTTGTGGTTATTAAATAGTAAGGTTACTAGAAAAGGGGTGTTACACCCTACCTCTACCAGCCATGATTCTGCGAAATATGCACAAAGTATTGAGTTGATCAGGCTCAATGTCTAATAGCATATTAAGAGGAATCACACTTAGAAGACGTAACAGACTCTGGAATTCTAACTTGTAGAAACTACCGATAATTTCTAACTTGTAGAAACTACCGAAATACACTACTGGCATACATCAGAGTGACTTTCCTTTTAAAATATTGAACACACTCTAAGATTCGATGAAACTCATCAAACGCACTTACATATCTGAACATAATATAAATAAAGTCAGTCCTCACATAACTCAAACTAGTGTTCAATTCTCAAAACCGAAAGCCTGCGGAAGCGATTTACAACTTCATGGCATAAGTCGTACTATCGAATAGTCTTACGATACTGAATAGAAATACGGAAATACAAAGGAAACTGAAATACAAGACATAATGAAATAAAGATAGCGGCCGCTCCTCAAGCGTCTCCATAGCCGTGCCTCACGGTCTTCAACTTTCCCTGCTTAGCTGAAAAACAACAACAATGGATTGGGTGAGACAACTTGTCTCAGTGAGTTCTAGCGCGACCCCTTACTAATTCTCTCGGTTTAATTATGCTTGATTCGTTATTCTTGATTCATGAGTTCATAGTCTTTAATTCGACTACGTGGAACATACAACGTGTACTCGTGGCCCTTCTAAGCGACACACAAGGCACACACAATGACAATGATTCTTAGCATATCACTCATCATAACAACCATAAATATCAAACACAATCTCAATCAAACAACAACATAACTCGGTACTTAAAACGGGTTTCCGCAAAGCGGCTTGTCGCCAATTTTTGTTCAAAACGCGAGACTCAACCAGAACACATGATAATTTCCCTAGTGAGTATAGAACTCACCTTTTGGCGATGAAAATCGCACCCAACACTGAAGCTTCACGAACTCGGACGGACGGCGATCCCACGAATCTTCCCGAATCCGCTCCTGCTACTTCCAGCAACAAACCGTCAATTTGCAACGAGCATAGCTAGGTCAATTCGTGACCAAAATCCTTAAAATCAGTGCCCATTGTGAAGAGAATTTTGTCTACTCTCTGATGGAGAAAGATTCACTTGCATGCAACCAGAAGTTTGGGAGATATCCACAAAACAAGAGGACTGCTTCGGAACAGTGACTGATTCTTAATCCGAAAGTTGTGAGCATTATATCTCTCTCATTTCTCAATGAAATCAGGCGGTTCTTGTGCCCAACATGAAGATCTTTGTGTCTAGTTTCCAGAGGGACAAGAATCACGATCATCGGAGTCGTGCACAGGGAGATACGTCGTAATTACCGAAGGTAGATAAAACGGGTTTTACCCAGATTTTCTAATTAGCTTGATCAACATCTTCAATCACTTGCCATTTCGAATTTGAGCTTCCACCTTCTGTACCAGCAACATTACAACCTTCAAAACACTTCCAATTCATAAAGTGGGTTCAGATGTACCTCTCTTCTAACTCTAAGTGTACATGCAAGGCATCGAGTGAGCAAAGACTCCATTTCTTCCATGTGGAGCTTGAGTGGCTGAAAATGGTAGAGAGGAGATGAGAATGATTCAGCTTGCATCTGGTACTGATATTGGTATGAGTGGGAAGAGGAGAAGAAATGGAATAGAATGGTGGCTAAATCTTCAACATGCATGAGGGTTTGATGAATTGTTGCTCTCATCCTTTCTCTCCCTCACCTTCGACTTCTCTCCCTCTCCACTCTCTTCTTTCTTTCCATTTCTGATTTTCAATTGTGTTTATGAGAGATGGTTTCAGTTGGAGGGTGTATGGGCTGAGGGTGTTATGGTTTGGAAAAGACCATAATGCCCTTAGTTCATTAACTCAAGGTTTTTAGGTCAAAACCCCCACTAATTCTACGGTTAATTACTCGGCATAAAACTTTCTCGACTCGTCCGTTCCCGAATTCCGAATTATTAATTCCTTCGATTAGCGATTATATAAAGTTCGCTTAAAACTGTTATTTTAAAAAATTAGGGATGTTACAATCACCCCAACTTGAAAGATTTTGTCCGCAAAATCGTCCATGTTACCCCATGAACATTCTCCTGAAGCTTCATGGACCTTCATCCTCCTTCAAGAGTCAAACGCTAACTCCTCTTAGTGGCACTTAAAGAAATTTCACCCCAACTTGGGTTGACCATAGTCAATCTTACCTTCGCACATTAGCGATCGAAGGAAATTATGATCGCATCAAAGAGCATAAGAAAAGAAGCAAGATATATTTTTAAAAGCGGTTTTGCTCTTTAGTGTAATCAGGTTTCCGTCCATACTTAATGTAACCTGAACTCTCTACATGATTCTATGATTGAATCGGTTTCAAGAAATAAACGGTAGCCCACAGCTTCTTCGAACCATCACTGATGCCCACCTGTTGTTCAGGTACGGCGTCTGTAGCCCTCTGCTCCTGCTGCGCGTTCTAATGAAATGAGAAGGCTAGAAGTGTGGGTTGACGGGGACGCTTCCCCTACCTCTACCAGCCATGATTCTGCGAAATATGCACAAAGTATTGAGTTGATCAGGCTCAATGTCTAATAGCATATTAAGAGGAATCACACTTAGAAGACGTAAGAGACTCTGGAATTCTAAGCCCGACTAGGTCGAACGGCTTTGATACCAATTGTAACACCCCGATAATTTCTAACTTGTAGAAACTACCGAAATACACTACTGGCATACATCAGAGTGACTTTCCTTTTAAAATATTGAACACATTCTAAGATTCGATGAAACTCATCAAACGCACTTATATATCTGAACATAATATAAATAAAGTCAGTCCTCACATAACTCACACTAGTGTTCAATACTCAAAACCGAAAGCCTGCGGAAGCGATTTACAACTTCATGGCATAAGTCGTACAATCGAATAGTCTTACGATACTGAATCGAAATACGGAAATACAAAGGAAACTGAAATACAAGACATAATGAAATAAAGATAGCGGCCGCTCCTCAAGTGTCTCCATAGCCGTGCCTCACGGTCTTCAACTTTCCCTGCTTAACTGAAAAACAACAACAATGGATTGGGTGAGACAACTTGTCTCAGTGAGTTCTAGCGCGACCCCTTACTAGTTCTCTCGGTTCAATTATGCTTGATTCGTTATTCTTGATTCATGAGTTCATAGTCTTTAATTCGACTACGTGGAACATACAACGTGTACTCGTGGCCCTTCTAAGCGACACACAAGGCACACACAATGACAATGATTCTTAGCATATCACTCATCATAACAACCATAAATATCAAACACAATCTCAATCAAACAACAACATAACTCGGTACTTAAAACGGGTTTTCGCAAAGCGGCTTGTCGCCAATTTTTGTTCAAAACGCGAGACTCAACCAGAACACATGATAATTTCCATAGTGAGTATAGAACTCACCTTTTGGCGATGAAAATCGCACCCAACACCGAAGCTTCGCGAACTCGGACGGACGGCGATCCCACGAATCTTCCCGAATCCGCTTTTGCTACTTCCAGTAACAAACCGTCAATTTGCAACGAGCATAGCTAGGTCAATTCGTGACCAAAATCCTTAAAATCAGTGCCCATTGTGAAGAGAATTTTGTCTACTCTTTGATGGAGAAAGATTCACTTGCATGCAACCAGAAGTTTGGGAGATATCCACAAAACAAGAGGACTGCTTCGGAACAGTGACTGATTCTTAATCCGAAAGTTGTGAGCATGATATCTCTCTCATTTCTCAATGAAATCAGGCGGTTCTTGTGCCCAAAATGAATATCTTTGTGTCTACTTTCCAGAGGGACAAGAATCACGATCATCGGAGTCGTGCACAGGGAGATACGTTGTAATTACCGAAGGTAGGTAAAACGGGTTTTACCCAGAATTTCTAATTAGCTTGATCAACATCTTCAATCACTTGCCATTTCGAATTTGAGCTTCCACCTTCTGTACCAGCAACATTACAACCTTCAAAACACTTCCATTTCATAAAGTGGGTTCAGATGTACCTCTCTTCTAACTCTAAGTGTACATGCAAGGCATCAAGTGAGCAAAGACTCCATTTCTTCCATGTGGAGCTTGAGTGGCTGAAAATGGTAGAGAGGAGATGAGAATGATTCAGCTTGCATCTGGTACTGATATTGGTATGAGCGGGAAGAGGAGAAGAAATGGAATAGAATGGTGGCTAAATCCTCAACATGCATGAGGGTTTGATGAATTGTTGCTCTCATCCTTTCTCTCCCTCACCTTCGACTTCTCTCCCTCTCCACTCTCTTCTTTCTTTCCATTTCTGATTTTCAATTGTGTTTATGAGAGATGGGTTCAGTTGGAGGGTGTATGGGCTGAGGGTGTTATGGTTTGGAAAAGACCATAATGCCCTTAGTTCATTAACTCAAGGTTTTTAGGTCAAACCCCCCACTAATTCTACGGTTAATTACTCGGCATAAAACTTTCTCGACTCGTCCGTTTCCGAATTCCGAATTATTAATTCCTTCGATTAGCGATTATATAAAGTTCGCTTAAAAATGTTATTTTAAAAAATTAGGGATGTTACAAATGTGATATGAGATCAAAGCTTGGAGCACTGATTTCGAGGGACCAAAATATAGGGATCGACACTCGGCGTGAGTGCCCCGAACATACCTAATAAATGTATTTACCTGATAAGGGAAGAAATATCTATATTTGGCATGTCTAACAATGCAATGAATGGTGTATGCGTGCATGCAATGTAAGCGCGTGCAATGATAGGTGTTTGTTGGGGTAGTGAATGAAATGTGGCAGATAATGGGTGTTAAAGCTGATGGAATACGAAAGTTGACAAACAGTGTATGTGGATGCAAATAAGATATGAATGCAATTGTAATGATTATATGCAAATGCTATGGTGAATAAAAGGAAACACCACGAATGCATGGTACAATGATATGATTAGTGATATAGAAAGATTTTTGGCAATGATGAGACCGGCATTTGGCACGTCTATCGAAGCAATAAATGTTATATGTGTGCATGCATGTAATGTGATGAGTGTGCAATGTGCGAGTAAATAAACTACAAAAACCTATGGATTGTGGTTGCTGGAGCTGGTCGGATACAAAAATTGATAAATCGTGTATGCGGATGCAGATAACATATGAATGTGAATGTACTGCTTAGATGCATGTACTATGGTAAATGCATAGTTTGACGTTGGAATAAAATTTATGGTACAGTAATTTATGATAGGGTTTATTATGATGCATACTAATATATTTTTGCCTCTCTTTTTCTTTGTTTGTTTTTTTTGTTGAAAAACTAAAGGAAAACAAGGTTGACTTAAAACAAAAAAAAAAGAAGAATCACTGGGGATCTGAAGAAGCGCTCGGCTCTGAAGGACCACTGAGGTCTGAAGGATCGATGCCTTGAAGTGTTGGCATAATGATCTGAAGTTCTAACTCGCAGTCGATGCTTGGCGCATTGATTTGAGTTAAACTGAAGGACCGGTTGGTCTGAGGGGCTGTCTGGGCTTGATGGACCAAAAATGGTCTGATGGAGCGCAACTAGCTATGGTACTAGTAAAACGGTCTGAGGGTGGCCTTTGATCGAGCGGCCGTGAGGGTCAAGATCAGATCCAGAACTGATATGTTGACCACGAAGGACATCCATTATGTCTTAGGCGGACACAGCTAGTCTGAAGGACCACTTGGGGTCGAATGATCCTTCGGGCTCGATGACAACGTGTGATCTGGGTTTATGGACCAATGTAGGTCTGAAGGAGCGCTAGGGCTCTGAAGGACCATTGGGGGTCTGAAGGATCAACAGGGTGATCAGGTTTATGGACCACTATGGTCTGAAGGAGCACTAGGTCTCTAAGGACCACTGAGAGTCTGAAGGATCTGTTGCGCTCGTGTGTGTTTTATAATCGCAATATCAGTGCAAGTATACACGTCGTACAAGTAATAAAGTGGATAAAAGTAAGAGATCGTTCCCACGAGGACTGATTAACTTTCAGAGTTCAAGTCTTTAAAACACAAGTGAAACAGGTAATAAATCGGCACTAAAAGTAGGTGTTAAGACTAAGAACGTAAATAAAACAAGTAAAGAGGAAGTGGTTGTGAATATGGAAAAGTATGAGTTGGATTGCTGCATGCAAGTAAATCTCCTCTAGTCAGACGTTATAACGTTTACACGTTAATACGTACAAATGCTATGTTGTATAGACGTTATAACGTTTGAACGCTGTTGCAAAAGAGCTGTGCTTTTCAGTCACAAAACGTCAGAGCTTCAAGTACTAGAATTCCTATGTCTAGGTTCTAAGTAGGCCTACTCCTGTATTTTAAGTACCCACAGCAATGTCCTATGAACTATTATCCATTCTATGTCTAGACTTAGATAAAAATGCCTAAATGTCTTTAGTGCACCTTTTCATTCACATAAATCTTTGAGTTCTTTTCATAGACCATTTCTGTACCTATGAATCTACTTATTTTAAGTGATCAGTTCAAAACAAGTTTGGAAATATTAACATGCAAAGATTTAAAACGCATAAACATCATTACTTCATAGTATTAGACTAAAGGTTCATTACATGCAAAACAACAACCCAACTACAAATGTTTAGCTCATGCTGAGTGTCTTTACAGAAAGAAAAGGAGTTAAAATCCAAATACCGTACATAGAGAAAAGGAGATTAAACGCAAAAGATACGCCTAAGTAGCCTTCCTTCATGCACGCTGTAAAGACGTTGCAACGTCTGAGCTTCACAGTAATGGGTGCGAATGGAAATAAAAATGGAGCTTGAGGAGAGTTCGAATGAAGAAGTCTGTGTCCAGAACTTCTTTTAGAAAACTCCTCTGGAAGTGGAGGAAGGTGGATGATGAATGGATTCCTCCCTTCTTTTCGTAGAGAGAGATAAGCTTTGTTTAAATAGCCAAGAAAAACAGAAGGTCACATGCTTGCTGATGTCATTGCCCACTTTCCCAGCTTGCTTGTAAATAAAATATTGCTGAAATGACAATGCACTGCTACAGTGCGTTAGCCGCGTCAGCGCTGAGAAGATCTTCTGACTTTCTAGATCTTTGACCATCATTTCTTGTGCGCCTAAAATAAGATATTTCTTTCTTGCCTTGCTGCCTTCCGTCAGACGTGACGAGAGACGTTGCTACGTTCAGTTTACTGCACAAACACAAGAAGCATCAAAACGCTCACAAAGGCGCCAATTGGTGCCAAAATGCATAGAATTTGTAATTTAGCCCCTTTCTAACTAAAAAGCAATAAACTAACAGAAACTTAATAGAAACAACCTACTATTGCCAGAGAACTTGCATGATTTAACTTTGAATAAGTATAAATAACTCATATAAATATGAGTTATCACACCCCCAAACTTAA